>APFE031064972.1:3180-79722 GCA_000404065.3 Pinus taeda
ATTAATTAAAAAAAATAATATAAATTATAAATTTATAGATAATCATATTGTAGGAAGTAAAAATATTATTATTATTTTCTTTTAAATTGAAAACATGCTATAAAATCTTTGTCAACCAAAAAAAATTATAAAATACTTTATTGTTACCTATCAAAATCATAAGTAAAAAACCTTTTTATTTTAATATTTTTTATATTAATATAAAAAAAAACTTTGTAACCATACCTCATACATAATAGTATCTTTACATTTTATTCTAAAATTATAAATAAATTTGATTGTATAATTCATATATACATATTGTATGTAATATATTATTTCAATCTTATATATATATATAATATTATATATATAATATATATATTTATATTATATATATATATATAATATCTATATATATATTCTTGTATTAATATAAAAGAACTTTAATAACCATAATCATTTCCATATATATTATAATTATCTTACATTTTAATCTAAAATTATAAATAAACTGGATTGTATAATATACATGAAGGTCTGGTCATTGGTCCCATTTATTCTTATTTTCTCTAATTTGATGGGGAGCATGTGGCATGGAAAGGACGTAAAGTAAAAAGATGGGAAGGACAGAAGACGAATGGAAATTAGGCTGTCTTCCACCATCAGAAAATTTCGTATAAATGTAAAAGAGAGCTGGATATCAATATGAACTATTTATAAACAATCTCGGCGGTCCGAGCACAGTTGTAACGCCTTATAGCATGTGTGATGGGTGGGCACCAGGCACCCGGGCGGGCGTGCACGACCGCACGAGGGCGGAGCGCTGGGCGACTTCGCACAAAATGCGACGAAAGGTGGACAACAATGCGACGATACATGACAGGTTTGCGACACTTGGTAAAAGTGCGTGGAACGATTGATGGTTTATACCCGCGATAGAACGAAGCATTGAGGGTGGGCCGACCCACAGAAGGAGGGCAAGCCAACTTGCAGATGGCGTTCATGAGGGGGTGTTGCGACATGTTTTGGGAGGTCAGCTGGAAGCCAACGCCCATGGAGGCATTCGTATATATACTTGGAGATTGGCGTTCATTTGGAGGCAAGCAATTCGACAAGCATTCACCTCTACGCATAAAGGAGAGTGCGCAGTTTTACTTGGTAATGCGCATAGCTCGTGCGCTCAACTTGGAGAAGGCGTAGAGCTGATTCTTGGGTTGGTATTTGGTGAAGTGACTTGCATTGGGTTGGAAATGCGCAGTTTGGTGCAGGACTTGAGGTTGGATTCTAGGTGACTCGGATGAGTACCATCCTACCGTGCAAGAGTGCACGAACGTTGTAAAAGGAAAGGTTGCCTCTCATTGTGAAATTTGGCTAAGTGTTGGCTTGGAGTTTGCCAAGCACACTTGTACATTGTATTATTGGAAAACTAATATAATATACATTGTTGGGCAGACTGTTCGGGAGTTGCCCCTCCCCTTTATATCGTGCGATTGTTGTTCTTTTATAATTGCTATGGATAATGAATAAGTATGGGTGTTCATTGATATAAAGGTTAATTGCATATTATACTTGGTTGCGAAACACAAACTAAGTACACGGTTGTGAATTAGGCGTAGTCCATGTGCACAAGTATTGTTAAAAAGAAAGTGTTTGGTGGTGCCGCACCTCGTCGACACGGTTGAAAGACCACCGTAGGCTTGGGGGCGTGACAGTTGGTATCAGAGCTCAATTGGGCCGGGTTATTGAAGAATTGAAGCTTGTGAAGAAGTGACTGTGGTGACAGGTTCTTGCAGGGAAAGAGGTTGGTGAAACACTTCCTGATAAGTGTGACATCAAGGACTTGGGTTGCAGGTGAAGTCGGTGCATGGTCGAGACTAGGTTGCAGAGAAGGAAGAGGCTATTGGAAATGGCTGAATCCCAGGCTGGGTCTAGTCGTGATCCCATGGATACTACCCTTGGTTTGATGCAGAAAGTGGTGGAAAGATTGGAGTACTTGGAAGATCATTTTGAGAAGAAGATTGACCTTGTTGTGGAAGAACAAAAGGCAACTTTGAAGGTGAAAGATGAACTTGATGAACTCCGAACTCAACATGAGTACACTGATTTGATGTGTACACAACTTGAAATAAGGGTCAAATAGGTTGAAGAAGCAAGGGACCAGGGTCTTGCAGAGATCGTGGACTTGAAGAAATCTCTTGAACAAGCCAAGGATGAGATAGCGGTGTTGAAGAAGGTCGTGAGGCATGGCTCAGGTGGAGGAGTGCCTCATGTGAAAGTCAAGGATCCGGATTCATTCGATGGTACAAGGAGTGCAAAAACTCTTGGCAACTTTTTGTGGGACATGGAGCAATACTTAGAACGGTTAGGTCTATCCGATGATGAGACTAAGGTCAAGGTTGCTGCTCAGTTTCTAACAAAGGATGCTAAGATGTGGTGGCGAAGGAGTATGGACCAGATTGCCAGTGGCAGTGCTAGTGACATCATTTCGTGGGATGAGATGAAAGGAGCTTTGCAGGCCCATTTTAGTCCTCAGGACGAAACATGGGAAGCAAGGATGAAGATAAAATTCATAAAGCAGACAGGGAACCTACAAACATACCAGCGGGAGTTTGCAAGTGTTGTCCTTGAACTTCCTGACATGGCGGAGAGAGACAAGGTGTTCAATTTTATTGTTGGGTTGAAGCCTTGGGCACGCAATGAGGTGAAGAGACAAAGGATTAGGACACTTGAAGAAACCTTTGCTGCTGTTGACAGGTTGGTGGAGCATTATGATGAGACTTTTGATGATAGGAAGAAGAAGTCCGACAAACCGAAAGATAAGAAGAAAGATGATGCTTCGAAATCAGATGATAGTTCGAAGACGAAGAAAGTCTTGAAGTGTTGGATATGTGCTGGACCACATTCGGTGAAGAATTGTACCTCTAAACCAAAGGTGGCTGCTATAGCACAATCTAGTGCAAAATATGAAGGTGCTTCTATGGGGATGATGCAGATACTTGGAGCTGCTGCTGCTACAGAGGTGATCTCTCAGAAGGATCCCGAAAGGAACAAGTTGGAGTATGTTCGAATGAAGGTTGGAGATGCTGATATACTCACTATGGTGGATAGTGGGGCCTCTCACAACTTCATGGGTGAAGATACTACGAGAAGGATTGGGCTGAAATATGTTCCTATCAAGGCACATATGAAGACAGTGAATTCTCCTCCGGATGAAGTTCTTGGTGTGGTTGAACAGGTGGACACTACACTTGGTGAATGGACCGGGAAGGTGGACTTCACTATAGTGAGGATTGATGACTATGAGGTTGTAATAGGGATGGAGTTTATGAAACAATATGATGCCATGATTGTTCCACATTTGAAGAAGTTGTACATTTATGATGGAAGGGAAGATGTACCCATTGGTGTGCCTACCTTTGGTGTGACTAGGCCTGATTGTAAATTGGCAGTGATGCAAATGGGGGATGAGAAGAAATTGGGTGACATGAGTAAGCGATTGTCTATGGCAGAGACAAAGCTTACCGAGTAGTCATTGGTCATCAAATCACTTTCAGATAGTATCTTGGATTTGACAAGAAGGCTAGAAGTGATTGAGGATGAGGATGATGATGAGGTATATGTGAGGCCGGATGTTTGAGAGTAGGACCGGGTCACTTATCTACAAAGGATGGAGGTTGAGGATCCTGATAGATGGATCGAGTTGATTAGTGAGGGTGAGCCTTCAGGCTCTAACCCCTCTACATCTTCTTAGATGGGGCTCATTGTTAGCTGCTCATGGCAGTGAGTCCCTTAAGCAGGTTGAGCAGGTATGATGGCGCAGGGATGGCTTGGCATCAAGCATCATGACATGTTGCAGATGGGATGAAGACTACTTCATGGACCTGAGCATGGTTTATTCTTGATGAGTTCAGGATGTGGCAGATGTTTTGAGGAATAACTAATGATGAAATGAGGATGTTCACTCTCATGATTTGAGCGTGATGGTTGGATTAGCTACCCAACTAGTTTAGACATGGGGAGCATGCGGTGATCAGAGGTATGTTGGCATTGTGTTGGAGTATCATGGCAGTTGGACACATAGAACACATGATGGAGAGAGGTGTTCTCTTGAGGCACTTGACACATGATGGAGAGAGGTGTTCTCTTGGAGCACTTGACACCGGATGGAGGGAGGTGTTCTCTTGGGACGCTTGACTTGATGGAGAAAGGTGTTCTCTTGGAGCACTTGATAGATTAATGAGATGTTGACACAAGGTTGAGGTGTGTTAGCACTTGTTGATGTATCATGGGTGGTTTTGCACATGATGGAGTTGGTGACATGATGGAGTTGACACATTGTTGCAGTGGACATGTAGCTTGAGTTGGAAGGACCAGCCTTCTATGGTGGAGAGTGTTAGGCCTTTGTATTGTCTACTTTTGACCCTACATTTTGTTATGATATTACCCTTTTTAGCCTATAAATAGAAACCCTTGATATCATTTTTGACCTCATCATCCCAAGGTATGAAGTAACTCTCCTCATTTTCTATATGCTTAATTATTCAACACATATTCATGTTATCTTTACAATTAATCTTTGGAAATTGGCTAAGTCGCTGACAATTGATTGGAACTGTTCAAAGTCCACATAATCATAATTCACAGTTGTTGTAACACCAGAAACAACAACTGTGCAGTTGCTGCAACACCAGAAGCAGCAACTGACTAAAGCAGGAAAATTCTTAATTTGCAAAAGATGAAACAGTAAATGTCTGAAGCTGGCAAGACTATACTTGGCCGATGATGATAAAGCACGATCAACCAATTTAGTCACAGATGCGGGAACACCGGGAACAACATAAAGCGCTTTAAGAAACGGTTAAGATTTACCAAATCAATAACAACAGCAGAATAACCAAGGATAGCACAAGGACCCCGAGGAGATAGACGAAGACTACCAGCTTTGCAATAGCAGAAGGATCCGATTAACAAAGGACGGCAAAGATATACATTGTTGTAACAGTTTGCTGTAACAGGAATTAATTTCCTATTTTTGTACAGAAGAATTAAACCTGAATGAAAATCTATTGTAATAGATGTCTCCTCTATAGAGAGGAAACATCTACAGTTGAAAGCTAGCATGTGATACAGGAATATTGTAGTGCTGAAGGTCGGAACCTCTGTTGTAATTGAACTTTTGGCAGATGAATAAAGCATTGTTCTGAGCATTTTAACTTAGTATTTGTGTGCAGGGGAATCTTGTGAGAGGGACAAGACCCACCTTCTTCACAAGATTCACCCATTTCTTTCTTGTTAAGTGTGTGTGTGTTATTTCTGTACATGTTTAGCCTTGCTTCTGAGATTTCCTTTTTGCTGATACGTTGTTCCTTTAATCAATTGGCGCTGTGAGAAGTGTGTCACCGGTGAGTAGGATTTTCGGTGTGTATTGGCGACTGGTCACAGAGGAAGGTGTTGAACATCCTTATTCTGAGGACAGGGTCCTGGTACTCTGTTACAAACGGCCATCAGTTTTCTGCAGATTTGTTACCTTTAATCAATTTCATTTCATTTTTGCAATAGTTTACGACTGCTGTAACACAGAGTAAGAGTTTGATAGGAAATAGATTCGCTTGTACTACAGCTTTTAATGCTTTTGGAATTAAAGTGCATACAGTACGCGGTCACCTTTGAAACAAAAGGACTTTCCCAAGTTGACAAATTAATGTGGTACTCGACTGTCTAATCAATAAACAATTCGAGTAGTCAAAAGAGAGCAGCATGGAGAGATTGTGGCAGGTGGTCGATGGTCATGGACATCTATGACATACTTTGGTATGGACTATCTTGGTGACAGTTGGTCGCTTAGATGAGAAATGGTGGATATGGAGTCCTACATATGTTGCAGGGATGTTTGCCATATGTGGAGGAGTTGACATCATGGATATTGATGCTTGGGGATGTTATCGAGGACGACAACGACTTCAGGTGGAGGAGGATGTAACGCCTTATAGCATGTGCGACGGGTGGGCGCGTGCGCGCCGGGCGAGCGTGCACGACAGCACGAGGGCAGAGCGCCGAGCGACTTCGCACAAAATGTGACGAAAGGTGGACAGTAATGCGACGATACATGACAGGTTTGCGACACTTGGTAAAAGTGTGTGGAATGATTGATGGTTTATACCCGCGATAGAACGAAGCGTTGAGGGTGGGCCGACCCATGGAAGGAGGGCGAGCCAACTTGCAAATGGCGTTCATGAGGGGGTGTTGCGACATGTTTTGGGAGGTCGGCAGGAAGCCAATGCCCATGGAGGCATGCGTATATATACTTGGAGATTGGTGTTCATTTGGAGGCAAGTAATTCGACAAGAATTCACCTCTATTCATAAAGGAGAGTGCGTAGTTTTACTTGGTAATGCACATAGTTCATGCGCTCAACTTGGAGAAGGTGTAGAGATGATTCTTGGGTTGGTATTTGGTGAAGTGACTTGCGTTGGGTTGGAAATGCGCAGTTTGGTGCAGGACTTGAGGTTGGCTTCTAGGTGACTCGGGTGAACACCATCCTAACGTGCAAGAGTGCACGAACGTTGTAAAAGGCAAGGTTGCCTCTCATTGTAAAATTTGGCTAAGCGTTGGCTTGGAGTTTTCCAAGCACACTTGTACATTGTATTATTGGAAAACTGATATAATATACTTTGTTGGGTAGACTGTTCGGGAGTTGCCCCTCCCCTTTATATCGTGCGATTGTTGTTCTTTTATAATTGTTGTGGATAATGAATAAGTATGGGTGTTCATTGATATAAAGGTTAATTCCATATTATACTTGGTTGTGAAACACAAACTAAGTACACGGTTGTGAATTAGGCGTAGTCCATGTGCACAAGTATTGTTAAAAAGAAAGTGTTTGGTGGTGCCGCACCTCACCGGCAAGGTTGAAAGACCACCATAGGCTTGGGGGCGTGACAATAGTGGTCCCACATAAAGCCCAAAAAATAAATTTGAAGGACATCCGCAGCCAATCGATGGATGGACTAAAAGACGTTATGAGACACACGTCTGAGAGAAAGCGAAGGTATTCTTCTTCTTCCCGAAGGCAAAGGTTAACAGCGATGCTGTGGCAATGAAACCACACATTTATCCCACATTGTCACCGTGTTAATATCTATTAACATATATAGTCCTTGTGTACAAGAATATAATAGCGTGTTCGTAGAAAGGAGAGATGGTTGGCATCTCCCACGAAACCACAAATTTATCCCACATTGTCACCGTGTTAATATCTATTAACATATATAGTCCTTGTGTACAAGAAGATAATAGCGTGTTCATAGAAAGGAGAGATGGTTGGCATCTTCCACGACAAGGACGGGAATAGTCTTCGGACCGTCCTTCCCATATTTACTGTATATAGTCCTTCCCATCTTTACTTTCGTTGTACGTTGCTTTTCCTCACCCACTCCATGTATGTTGCTTTTCCTCACCCACTCCATGTGTACGTAAAGATGGGAAGGACTTTACTTTCGTTGTACGTTGCTTTTCCTCACCCACTCCATGTGTACGTAAAGATGGGAAGGACGGTCCGAAGACTATTCCACGTTGCTTTTCCTCACCCACTCGACGTTGCTTTTCCTCACCCACTCCTTCCCATATTTACTTTCGTTGTACGTAGGACACATGGAGTGGGTGAGGAAAAGCAACGTACAACGAATCTCATTTATAAATTTTACAAATTACACCATTAAAATAAATAAATAAAAATTCTCATTCTAAATTAAAAAAAAAAAACAAAAATACAAAAATACAACCAACGTTTTTAGTAATACCTTTACTACCACTATGATCCATAAATGAACTATAGTGTACTTTTACCCATTGATGTCATGCTAAGCACATTTTGGTGACACAAGTACAATTTTAATTAGTTATTCATTTCATAAACATATGGACCAATTAAAGTATAGTGCTTCATCATTCCTTTAGTGGGGAGAATTCCACGTTGTGATCGGCTACGTGCGCTCAAATCCCATCTGCCATGCTATAACTGCTAATTTTTCATTTTTTTAGTATTGTTTTTTTTTAATTTCAATTATTTTTCAAAATTTAAAAAAAGAGTAGGCGAGTCTGAGAAGAGTTGCATTAGGAAAAAAACTAGGGGAAGGACATCAATTGTTGCGTGTTTTTTTCTACCATGACATGAAATGATCATCTCAGTATTGAATGGATTGTACAACACGTGTCTAACAGATCGTCCCACTTGTTGTGGTAGCTGGCGAATTAACACCTGCCTCGTTTCTCATGTTTTTCCTCCTCTTTTACGGTTTAGTTTTTACTGTATTTGGAAGGATGTGTTATTTTGCTTGGGGTCGGTGTGTGGGCGTTCTTCTGCCCCATTGTTGTTCGATCGATGCCTTGATGTTGGTCAACATACACTCGGTGATTGTTCTCGACTGGTTTCATTGCTAATAGAAGTGGTTTGTGTGCTGAGAGAAGCAATTTATGGGGGATTCAGGGGTTTGAATGTTGTGATTTAGGGCTTCATTTTTAATGCCTCATTGCTCCATGGTTGTAGTGCACTAGCGCTTGGTACAGTCGTTCATTGTCGACCGAGCCCCAAATTTTCATCAGCTCAACAATGGACATGGTGGACATGGGGTTTTCGCACTCCAGTGGGTTTTTTAGAGGTTAAGTTCTCTTGTTTGTGAATTTTTCTAGCATTTTCATTGGTTTATTTGCGATTATTTTTAACACCTTTATGATTTTTGCGACAAGTGAGAATGGTTGGGTTCGCAGATGAGGTGTTACAAAGGGTTGAGGTCTTCAACACTGATGCAACATGGTTTTTGTAGCTTGGTGGCTTTGTCGATGACTGTCTAGTAGGATTATATTCCTACTAGTTGCTAACTTTGTGTTTTTAAACACATTCAAACCATGGGAAGTTTGTGCTCTTTAGTGTTTTTATGTTTACAGTTCAATGTAAATTTTGCTCGGGGTTAATTGTAAATGTTTCCTTGTTTCTATGCTTAGGGTTCACTATAATTTTTGCTTGGGGTTCACTATAAATTTTGCAGGGTTTTTTTGAATGGGGTTCACTTAAATTTTTCTTGGGGTTCAGTGTAATTTTTCTAGGGTTTTATGTTTGAGGTTCACTATAATTTTTACAAGTTTTTTTTTTCTTGTGGTTCATTCTAAATTTGAGGAACCCTCATCCTTAGAGCCTCATGACCAAAAAGAATGAGTCATTTGGATCCTAAAAACCTTCTTTGTTGACATTCCATGGACCGCGCCTTCGGCAGAAAATAAACATATAAAAGTGCTATTTTCTTTCGCGGTTTATATATTTCTCAAGGTTGTTCATTTGATCTTTAAAAAGTTGTCAAATCCCCCACCCGAAGGTAGTAATTGGGCCCTAATCCATTGCACATTCTATGATTACTTCCATCTCACTAGGAATATTTTAGGGTTCACCTTCGTTTGTCATCTTGCGTTGCTTATAGTTCAGCGAGGGTAGTATTTTTTGCCATATTTTTCAGTTTCTTTTATTTTCTCCACATATATAAATATGCATTGAAATATGGCTAGCTATGCCTCTATAAGGACCTCTACCCCAACCTTCCTATTAGAGGTATTAGACTTTCTAAAGATCCATGTTGCAATATCTTGGTGTGTTGTGCAGAGTGATTGATTTGAAAGAACTCAATGAGACAAATGAGAGGAGATATAACATGGGTAACTCGTAGGCCTCCCAACTGAATATCTCTTGCCCATTCTAGAATTTATGATTTGGTCTTTCA
Organism: Pinus taeda; assembly: GCA_000404065.3. NCBI lineage: Eukaryota > Viridiplantae > Streptophyta > Pinopsida > Pinales > Pinaceae > Pinus > Pinus taeda. Next base: position 12,930 of record APFE031064972.1, read on the forward strand.
ACAGTTTTGAGCCACTCCTTGGGGTACCTTGGAAATTCCAAATTCCACTATAATTTGGTCTAATTTGTTTTCAATTTTTGTGAACGATGTATTTTTTTGTTATCTATGTTTCTTTGGTGAACTCTGCCCTGGAAGGAAGACTTAAGTTGGACATTGATCTCTCTATTGTTGATGATCTGATCTATGCTACTTGTAAACTCTTTTGTTTTAAGTAATGAAAGTAAAGTATTTTTTCGTTCTTGCAAACAAAAGGGTGAAGTATAGCTGCTTTGCTCAATTTTCATTAACATAAACCTCATTTTGATTCGGTTTGAGCCATAATCATCAAATTCATTAAGAAAAAGGCTCACAATTGTTTGGCAACTTCATAGTTTCTATCTCCTTGTTCAAGGCTTGTATTTGAAAAACCATCCTTAGAGAGGGGCCTTGATAGTAAACCTCCTTACAATTAACTTATTCCTGAAAAGAGAGAAAGTTATACAGATAAGGTTTAGCTCAAATTAGGTTTCAGTTTGCTCAACAATTTAATCTACACTTGACACTCATATTTAATCCACTTGTTTGTCTCGATTTTTAATGATGATATACATTTCAGTTGACAAATAAGTATTGACATGAGTTGTGGAGTTAAAAACACCTTGGGATAAACAAATTTTCTTAATTTGTAATACTGAGGAAGTTGAGGATGAGTTCCATTTTGCGTTTGAGACTTTTCAACATGCCCAGATTCTTCTAGGATTCTTTCTTGACATCCATTATGTTTGTTCCACCTTTTGTTCTCTATTCATAACAAGACAATTGTGAACTTGTTTGATTAAAGAGTTTTGAATCTGTTTGATTCAATGGATTCATGGAAAATTAAGTTTTTTAAAAGAATGTTTGGTATTTTCTCTTGTCATCCACTATGTTTTGATTGCATTTTCTTCTTTGGTCATAACAAGACAAATCTGAGTTTGTTTGATTAAAAAATTTTGAAGTTGTTTGATCCAATGTAGTGATGATAGATCAACAAAATTGACAACATAACAATTTTAGAATTCCCGTCAATGATCAATTTTTTTATAGTTAAAGTGCTTGCCTATTATTATACCTTGCTCCAGGAATGAGAGTTTCAACACATTATTAATTTAATTTCCTATATTTCCCACATAAATGTGAGTATTTTGTCCATGATATCTCTAAATACCCTTCCAAAACTAACAAGGCTAGGATTACCCCTAGAGGCCTCATCAAAGTTTAGTTTTAAGAAGCCAATAGAGGTGGTTTCCAGTTATCAGGACTTAAGGGAATAGGTTGGGGTTGTGGAGCTTAAAAAATTATGAAGGATTGGTTGAGCCCAAGAAGTGTGAGAATGCGTGATTCCTTGGAACTACATCCCCAATCTTGTGTAAACCAAGGGGTTGTGAGGATTGTTTCTCTTACCCTTCCCATTATGGAGCTCGAATAGTGTCCAGATTTAATGACTAATATTTGAATATTCTTATGTTCCTTTCCTTCCATATTTCCCACATTATAAATCCTGGAAACCAATTTGATGTTCTATTCACTGTAATACTTGTAAAAGGCCAAAAGTTACATTCTTAAAGTGTAACATGGATATTGGTTCCATTCCAATTTGATCATCTAAAAATTATGGCCAAACGATTCCATATTTATGATGAAAAGTTATAGTTATTAAGTAGATGCTCAGTTGTTTCTATGCTTTTCCAGCATAAGCTAGAGTCTACTTGGACCTTGAAAACCCCTTTTTTGGAGATTGTCTCAAGCTAATATCTTGTTTTGCATGAGAATCCAAAGAAAATGGATCACCTTGGGCCAGAGTTTTGATTCCATAGCTTTTTCCATTTACTTTTGTTGGGGTGTCCTTCTATGCCAACTAACTATATGTAAGCCTCCTTGAAGCTAAAATATCCTTTAGGCCAATGTCCTTAGTAGAGGATATCTTTCCCAGATTGTATTTTAATTCTTCCATTTTCTAGTTCGTTTGTGATGGTTCCTTGTGTTTCGAATCTTATCTTCAATGGTTAGTGTGTGCACTTCTCCCACCACCTCCATTGTTTTTGAGATTGAGGTTATACCCAATACTATTGGACCACGACTCCACCTTGCAATATCAAACAAGTTTTCAGCTAATTAAACTCTCCTTTTTCCAAACTGGTCCATTTCTTATAGGAATCCTACCAAAAGAGGTTTAAATTTATGTGCTTCATTTCCAAAAACTTGTGAGCTTGAATTCTGAAGAGGAGATCCATCAATTCCACCCCCCATCCAAATCAACAGATTATTGTTTGTTCATGGCATGCATTTTTCCTTACATACTTTACTCCATAAAGCTTCCAGGTTTTTAAGACACCACCACCAAGTTTTGGCTCCTAGTGATTGAGTGAGAATTTTAGGGTCTCTTAGTCGTAGGCCCCCTAGGTGGTTAGGATAATATAATTTTCCTAGGTGACAAGGCCCCATTTTTTTTACTCTAGCTCCCCCCAAAGGAGGGATCTCTGTATGTTTCTTATTTTTTCTAGAATGGCTTTAGGGGTTGCCAAGGATGAGAATAGGTACATAAGGATGGCTTGCAAAAGTAATTTAATAAAGGTAAGTCTAATAGAAAGGTTGAGTGTCCTAAAGGTCCAACAATATATTTTTTTCTCTATACTTTGCACGAGCTTTTCCCAAACTTTTGTTCTCAGAGACTTCTTACAAGGGAGGCTCCAATGTATTTAGACAAAAGGGAGCTTCATTATATACCCATTCATCTTGAGATGTTTGAATGGTCATAGGGGTATTGAAGAAAAATATGTTAGGCTCAAACATTTTAGGAAACCAAAAACCAATATGTAGGAATATTTTAGGGTTCTCTCACCTCTAAGTAGGATACAAGCATCATAAGTAGTCATTTTGTAGTTGAAATGTTGAGGTATATGCATGGTCAAGTGGGAAATAGTGACCACCCTAGGTAAACCTTCTTGATATCAAGCACCATGAACAACACCTAGAAACATTGAGTTAAGCTCTTTATAGGGATTCTTTCACATTTGAGTCGATTAACACATTATACTTAGGCATAATTGATGGGTCTCAAGTCTATCATTGTACTTAAGGGAAGGAAATAAGAACATCTAGCCATAAATATTTCTTATCAACCTCAAACACCATGGGAAAGTCCTTGAACCACCACATTAGACCTTTGCTAGATACAATTTTCTTCCAAGTGTCTAATGGACACCATGATTAGGTTAATTATGCATCAAAAATGGGTCTATAGTCCCAACCAAGGTTATGAGTTAACAATAACAACCTCCAAAATGATGCTTGCTAGTCTCAATCACATGGAAAACACCTCTAATTGATAACCACGAGTCTAAAATATGAGTGCTTTACCATGGGATATTATGATGCTTTTAGTAACCATGATCGGTCTTTATAACTTATCAATGGTTAGGAAAGCATAAAAAGGGACTTAGGAATTTATCCAAGCTTCCAAGGCTTAAGCATGATGAAAGATAAATTGAAACACCACATATGAACTTTTTATGAGATCTTTAGCCTTTAAGTGGAAAGTGGCTACAATTAATTGGTTTTGGATAGTAGTGAGGGGTCTAAGGGCCTAAGCCATGGTTGAAGAGGAAAATAAGAACCTTACATAAGAAAATGAATATTTTAGGCTTTAGGCACTATCAAGGTGTCCAACCATGACACATGCATTCTCTCTGGTGTCCTTGACCCCATATGGTATTTTAGGTACCATTTGGTAAGTTTTGCATAAAGGGCATATGCTTTCTTCACTATGCATGGTTATTAATTTATGTAATAGGAATATATATTAAAAAATAATTAGTGGATATACATGTTTTCCTCTACATGTTTAATGAGTTGTACTCTTTGGTTTTAGCTTACGATTGAAAAACCTATTGGATCAACCTACGTAAATAAACACACATTCATTTTTCCAACTTGTTATTCTTATTTTTATTTTCAATGACATATTAAATATTATCCAAATGTTTTGCTAACTAAATCACACAAGGTTTATAAATCTTTAAACAAATATAATGGAGATCATCTTTTCCTCCTTGATGATATTTATCCCCATTGTCTCTATTATTTTTCCTTCCATGTCTTATTCTGCCAAGTCATCCTCTAGAATAATATTGGGACTAATTCCTCTCTTTTTGTGCAAGGCACACAAATTCTTCATGGGATTGATAAGCTATATTCCTCTTCCCAAAAGCTTTATCCCTTCTTGCAAACTCCTCCACAAGAGTGTCAAAAGTATCATCCTTGAGTTGGGAACTAACTTGTAAGGATTGAAGATAGTGATAATATGTAGGATAGAGGGCCTTGACAAAGGCTATGATAGGGATGTCCATTTTAATTCCAATGGCTTCCACATCATGCATCATAGGTCTAATTTATGAACTACTTCCAATTATGAGAGTGAGTCAAATAAATATTTTGACTCCATTAATGCATCATAAGAATTTGTAATTGGAATAATGTGATGACTCACCTCTTCCATTTAGTTTGAAACAAAATCAATTGCTATATGTTTGGAAGAGATCGATAAAAGTAAAATGATGGATTAGGCCGTAAAGCCATAAGAAAGCCACCCAAAAAACCTTTTGAATCTAATGAGAAGAAAGTCTAATTTCTACACCGTATTTCTAAAATTGAAACCACATAGGCACTCGATGACATAGTTTCTTGAATCATTATAACATCCAAGATGTGGGCTCGAATGTGCCACTTTAGAGTCAATTTTTTGGGGTTGGCCCAAAACCCCCTAATATTCAGAGACAAGACCTTCATTTTCCTTCATGGGAGGGGCGTTTTATCTAAGAAACTTGCATATTATGGTATCTTTTCCACTTAGAATGTCTTCCCTAACCTTAGATTGGGCCTTAGAAAGCAAGGATTTGTGATTGGCATGAATAACAGAAGGAGCATCCATGGATAGATCACTAGACGCTGAGACATATTCATGCGTCAAGGAAGATGAATAGATAGCATTTCACTTAACATGGAGGTCAATAGAAACATAGAGCTCGTTTGAGGAACGAATGACCTTATAATATACAGAAGGAGGTTTACCACAAGAGTTGGACGAAGAGTTGGAACCATAAGGAAAAATCGGATTTGGAAATACATCATTCTCCTTGACATGTAGAAATATTTAATAGAGGGAGGGACCTTGAATAGAAGGCACTAGAGACGTTGCTATCAGGGACATAACTTTGGAAAATTTCTCAAGCATATTACCATCATGAAGAATTTTATCATTATTTTTTATAGGAAAAAATGAGGGGGTGTGAAACCACTTACCTAAGGAGGGATGATGATTGTCGTCATTGTCTTTGAGTTTGGAATCCAAAGGATCCTTCTCCCTCAGTCCTGAGGCCTCAATCTACATGTTCAAAAGTTTCCTAATATAAACTTTTTTAGATGATTATAATTTTTCTTTCTTGTGCAATTAGAGACGAGGTGACCTACCTCATGGAAAGGAAAAGAATGGAAGAGAAACTTCCAGTAATCAATCTTTTGATTCCATACAACCTCGTTGAATACCAATTCAATATCCTCTAGGAATTCTTCACTAGGGTTGATCTCCACTTACTTCCATGCCACTCATCCATCTTGCTTTGAAAGGAAAACTTCCTCCCAACAAACAAATTGGCCAATATGATTTCCTACTTTTCCAAAACTAATTTGTTCTAGAATGGCATTGACAAATATGTGAGGAGGACCCATTTTCTTTTCATTCACATGGGGCTAAGCGAAGCGTCGAAATCCATATTCCACTTTTGAAGCATCAACCTAGATTTTCACCAACATTATTCGAAGGATAGGAGAGTCCTCACTTCATCTACTTTAGTGAGGATACCACATAATTAAGCTTTAGGAAATATGTGGAATTGCATAAAACACTGATAATAAGAACCCAATTGGAATCGATCAAGTGTGGTAGAGAAGAAGGTTTAACCACCTTCCTAGCAAACCGACCAATTAGATCCCTATACATTTAAGTTGTAGAATGTATCAAAGGGGAATATCATCCTCTATTACCATTTAAATATTTGAATTTCATTGCTTTATAGGCTGTCACATGATGCTTATTGTGATTAGGGCTTGCTGTATCCAGAGACGGAGCATGCTTAGCAGAAGGAATCGGGCATGGAACCTCCAAATGTTGTGCATTATCTGGATGATTTGATGACAAATTAAATAAGCCTTGAGGAAAGTGAGACACTTCCACTATCATGTGAATTGGAGGTGAAACCAATGGGCGATCCTTTATAAAAATAAATCTTCATGGGATGGGTATGAATGCCCACTTTAAGGGTTATCATCGCCATAATAAAATAGTTCATCATCCATAATAAACTCGAGAAGAAAAATGCCAACGAAGACTTAAACTGAGATGAGTGACATGGAAATTGGAAAGTAAAATATGTGAGAATCCGACAATAGAAAAATACAACCCAAAAAAAGAAAGAAACTCCCCGCCTCCCAAGAAACATGGATCACAAGAAGGCCTAAGTGTTTTTATCAATATTAACAACTTATTGTTCGTGGTATGCCACTTTTTTTCATTGGTAGTATTACACATCATATTTAGTCCATATATATTCAAATATTTGTATTAATCATTTTCTTATTTTTTTTTAATTTAATTTAATTTTAAGTAAATATTTTATAAAATTAATAGTTAAATGAATTAAACTCATTTATTCATTTATCTGTAAAAGTTTTTATTTAATATTTTAAAATATCAAATATTGAATACAATTTTATTTTAATATTTTTTCAAAACAAAAATTAATATCTATATAATATTATATATATCTTTATCGTATATATACTATATACTCCAATATCATCCCCAATTATCTACTACATCTTTACTACATCATGCTACTTTTTTCTCCCATTAAAAATAAATTTAATATTATTCAAATATTAAAATAAGTTAACATCTATAATTTTATAATTTTAAATATAGGTTAATATATATCTAAGTATAATTTATTTTAATATGTTCCAATAATATTTTTAATTTTATATATGTATAAAAAACTATGATTGATATGTATAAATTATAAATTTTATGTTTTTGTTTGTTTATTAGGTAATGTGAGTTTTGAGATGACTAGCATGTTTAACTTGCCACAATCTAGGGGTGTTTAAGCTAAATTTGGAATATGTGACCTTTTAACCACAAATTGTCTTAATAGAACAACCTGTCACTTTATATTCTACACTCAATAGAAAATCCATAATTTATGTTTTAAAATTAATTAAATATAAAATTTTGATTTTTATTAAAAATATAAATATTAAATATTTTTTTTATTAATAAAAAAGAAAAAATATTAATCTAATATTTTTTAAATTTAATAAAATACAGAAAAATACTTAATTTATTTTATAATTATTTATTTAAGTAAAATTAATAAAATAAATATCTAAAATTAAATTTTTGTTTTAATCAAATTAATTTTTTAAATAAAGTTAATAAATATATAACTTATAAAATTATATTTAGAATATTATAAACATATTAATTTTTGTGTTAAACAAGTAAATGATAAAGGTTCTATTATAATTTTTTTATAATATTGATGAGTATTTTTTAATAGATTATATTATATAAATTATAAATTAGATTTTAAAAAATGTAGACGGAGACGCGAGCCATAACAACGATGTAAGCTGGTTTTGGTATTCTACAATCAGAAATTAAAATTGTGAGAACGGGCTTTCCCATTCAAACTTAAAATTCAAATTCAAACTAATATGCGAATTAAATGCATAGGTTGTATACCCTGTATCGTATATGCAAGCGTTCCTACGTACTGGTGGTGGCAGTGGCGGCACGAAATTCCTATGGCTGTATGTCCATGTATGTATGCAGTTATTAGGATATCTGACATCCGGGGACCATGGTTATCCCGTAACCACAGGATATTTGACATCCGTGGACCAGGGCTGTGCCGTAACCACATTTGTTGTGGTCGATTACCATGGCATGAAATGGCTATGGTCATACATAAAAGGGCGTACTATAAGGCATTAAAATCCCTATAGCATGGGATTTATGGCTTGCCATCTGACATGCGGCCGATTACCATGGCATGAAATGGCTATGGTCATACATAAAAGGGCATACTATAAGGCATTAAAATCCCTATAGCATGGGATTTATGGTTTGCGAGGTTCAATGCATTAGATCTATGTTTAGTAACTTGAGAAGTGCCATAAAAGTTTAGGGTGCATCCAGAGATTCCATGAAGTGTTAGAATTAAATGAATATCCAATAACCAATATGTAATCGTTGGTACAAAGCTCTTGACATAATTATTGAGCCCTTAATTCAAGGGAATTAAATAATACTAATATATAATTTATATAATATTGTTATTTTTATATAAATTAAATAATGATGTTATTTGTATGCATAAGTAAAGTTAAGTTTTCGGTTATAACAAATTTTTTTGGTTAACAAGGCTGCATAGCTAGCATTTCCTGCAGCTTAGTTCAATTATTGAATTTTGAAATGTATGAACTAACTATTGTATTTGAAGAGTGGCTACTTTGTATATATTTTTGCTTATTCGGTGAGAAATTGAACCGAGGACTTCATATTAAGGAGTGCTTTAATAAATCATTTATTGTCTACCAAAAACCCAATAAACTGCTTTCTATTATTTTTATTTATTTTTCCTTTTTCCCCAAGATTAAATTTATTCTAAAAATTAAAAGCTAAACAATTTAAAAATGACAAATTAATTATTTTATACTTTTGTTTTTTTTTTTATTGAATTAAATTTGGTTAATTTAGTTAATAATTTTTTAAATATAAATAGATTCAAAATTATAGAAAATAATGTATTCAATTTTATACATGTTTTAATTTAAATACAATTTAAAATATATCATTCCAATATTTTCTATCAAACCTTAAAACATTTAAAATAACACTTAACCTTTCACTGTAACAAATTTATTGATAAAATCTAAATATTAACTTTTTTATATCTATATATATATATATATATATTTATATTTATTTTAGTGCAAATCACACATACACTAATATATATAATTTAATGCATTATTAAATGAGTAAATGAATTTTAAGGTGAACGAAAATAAAAGAAACATAGGTGATGAAAACCTACACTGTCTCACGTCAAACATGTCTAGTGTTTTGGGGCATTGACAAACATGCAGTCGGTAATTAAAAAACAATTGACCTGTGTTAGGGGATTCGAGTTAAATTCGAGTGCAAGTGAGATGAGTACGCGAGTAAATTAATTAAAAGGAGTATATTAATTAAAAAGAGCAGAAATAAAATGTGATGGGCAAAAAGATTGATTGACCTATTGATAAGAGTTAACTAAGCTTCTGTACATTGCCATATGACTGTCATTAATTAGTCAATGTACATATGATCATTACAGGCTGTACATTGCCATTAATCCATCAACCTACATATTATAATAAGACTATAACCAATTAAAACGTAGAAAAATTAAATTTAAAAAATTAAAAAAATTAAATTAAATTTTCTCAAAATAAACATTAGATAGATTATTTATTTTTTGATAAATTTAAAATTTAATATCAATGTCAAATTTTTTTATATATTATACCATTACAAAAAAAAATAATAAAAAACAACTAAAATATATTCTTTATTATTATAAAAATTAATATAAAATGAACAATTAATAACAATTAAATTTATATTAAATATTTTTAATATTTTACATTAATAAATCTTCTATTCTACATTTGGTGATTTTTTTTATTTTGATGGTAGATTTCTCAAATATTCTTAAATCACACCAATAAATTAATATTTTGATTTGATTTTTATCAATCAAATTCCAAAATAGACCATTAAATTCATTTCAATTTTCAATTTAAAATGATTGGCTCCACTTTTTGAACAGACCAGACGGGAGACAGTGAGAAAAGTATGTGAAGTTGTGAAAAAGACGTTGGCATTGTCCGACGATGTCTCGGTGACACCCGAGTCTAACTTTTCTGAAATGGGGGCTGAACCCCTTGAGATGGTATCTTTTTTCTTTTGTGCACAATAAGTATTTGGTGTTTTAGCCTATTATTAGTCCTTGCCTGGGATTATTAGCGATCCATAGATTGTTGACCGCTTATTAATTCATTCGTTGACCAAGTTTTTTTTGGCGTTATCATTGTTTAACCAATGTTTTAGAATGACAATTTTCGTCTATCAAAATTTTAACGAAGGTTTTTGGCTGGGCAAGAAAGGACCTCTTATTGTAGGCTTCGCTTATGCCAATGCAAAAATGTGGTGACAAGTTATATTTTATCCAAAGTCTGGAAAATTGTGGTGACAAACATGAAACTTAGGCGCATACAAAGTTTATTATATAGCTGCCACCTCTCACCTCTTATAGGCAGCTGGCTACCACCGTCTGCCACCTCTCAGCTAGCTGGCTACCACCGCCTCTCAATTTCTTGCCACCAAACACAATATGAAATTAGTCTTTACCATCTGCAGAGGAAGGTTTCGGGTGAGACTGTTGTTAAATAGGCTTCAGAGCCGAGGTCTGCAATGACAGAGTGGCAGCAATGCAATGGCAGGAGTGGCAGCAACGAGTGATGAAAGAGAAATGTTTGTTCTCTGATGAAAGGGACCTACTATTATGCTGCTCTGTTCGCAAGTATATTTGTCTCTATATTTGCACCTGTTTGCTGGTTGAGCTAAATATATATTTGGCAAATATGAATTCCAAATGCAGTATGGATCGTTTAATATCTATCATGCATTGGTGATGAAAGCTTTCAGGTGCAGATGCAAAGATTTTTATATAAAATTCTGTAATATTTTATTTAATGAATAACAATGAATCAGACGTTTTATATATCAGATTGCCAGATCCCTTGCGCACATATATTGAACAAAATATTCTTATTAATGCTGTGTACGTTTGTCAGATCAGTCGATATAATGAGGATGAGCTGCAACGCCTGCCGAGTTCTGCGGAAGGGCTGCGGTGAATCCTGCATTCTCGGGCCCTGCCTCCACTGGATACCCACCGCAGAGTCACAAGCGAACGCCACCATTTTCTTAGCGAAGTTCTATGGGCGTGCTGGGCTGACGAATCTCATTAGCAACGGCCCCGATCATTTCAGGCCTGGTAATTTTCTCATATTAACACTATCTAAATTTTTTGGGGAGGCGAAGATGTAAGTCGGTACCTCTCCGAATCGTATTTATGGATTAAACGCTGCTCTAATATGCAGTTTGATGCAGTTTGAGGTTGCAAGGTTTGATATTTTCATATGCATCTCCAGATTACAAATAAGTTGTATTCACAAACCCATGTTAATCCGATCGGTTATACAGCTGTTGATTTCAAATTTCAATTTTTAATTTATGTGATTTCTGAAACAACTTTCTGCCACTGAAATCACTGCCTTGTGTAACTATTAACACTGAAATTACTATTTTGTTCTTCTTCATTTTGTTCTTTGTTTCTATCTCATTTCTATTTATGAAAAATGTTAAAGGGTATATACTCTTAGTTGTTGTGTGATTATATATATATTTTCTTTATATTAGTTTTTTTATTAAATAAATTTTATATTTATAATTATTAATTTTTAGGAGATTGATATATTTAATTAGATGCGAGAAATTCATTCTAAATATTTAATTTTGCACATCAAAATATTCGCTTAATAAATAAAAATATGTACAAAATAATTTGTTTCTCTTAAATAACTTTCATATATATATATATATATATATGAATATTATTATAAAAAAAATAATCAATCCTAATTTTGTTACATAATAACATAACTACTCTTCCACTCCAACAAGATATATTCTCCCATTTTAAGAAACGATCCAGTTGACATTGAAAATCCACTACCTTTGAAAATATTCAATAGTGCAATCAATACCATGTTTTAATGCATACAAGGTTGAGCAACTAAGTTTGCCGGGGGATTTGCATAAGTGAGATCCATTCAGGGATGGAATTTGACGGGCATTTTGCCCGTCATAAGGCTTTTTTCACGTATTTGAGGGCTGGCTGGAATTTGTCATTGCCCGTTTTGAGTGACGTGCCTGGAAGAGTAAAAGACGGATTTTTGACGTTTGGAACTTTTTCCAAAACGTTTTTACGCACCAAACGTTCTTACGCGGCAATTTTTTTCATATAATAGGGTATTTTTTGGGCAAGTTTTTTTAATTAAAAATATGTTAAATTCTAATCAGCATTGGTATAGTTACAACTTACGCCCCTTTATTTTTCATATAGCGGGGTATTTTTTGGGCAAGTTTTTTTAATTGAAAATATGCTAAATTCTAATAAGCGATCAAACGGTAACCAATAAACATATTAAATTACGGATAGCATTATCTGGAATCAGAGTAGAGTAGGAACGGTAACTTTCCAGATGGTATATAGAATCACAATCCACCTTGCTTTCTGCTACTTTTACAGAATGTACACCGCCTTGCTTTTATAGAAAATTTGCAAATCAAAGCCAATGTGTAAGCCTTGTTAATATTGTTGGTGGCTGGCTTCATCCTTAAATTGCACACAGGCCCGGAAGAGCTTTGCGCTGTCTACTTCCTTCACACTTTCTCTTAAGGGATATGCCCATTCAGAATTACCTTGCACGCCCAGTTCAAGGTTGACTCCAATGAAACTGCCAGGAAACTGCAAATTTGCGCTTCAGGTTAGTGAATGATTTTTTTTTTCTTCAAACACTGTGGGTCTGATTGCTACTACCTTTTAATTTTTGATTTAATAAGTAATTTAATTTTTTATTTCACAAGAGATTTGTATGTGTAACTGCTCACAGCTCTTTAAAACAAGGGTTTATCATTATGTAGAATATGGTTTCTTGGCCTAGAAATTGACATTCCACTGAAAGTTTCTTTTGGCTTTCAAAAAGCTTCTGGGTTTTTAAACTTATTTTACAGAGAATCAATCTGTTCAAACTTCAACCGACAGTGATAAAAACAAAAAATTATTTTTTGCTTTTAAAAAGATTCTTGGTTTTTAAACTTATTTACAACAATAATAAATCTGTTAAAACTTTAATTGATGGTGAAAAAAACAAAATTTTAATTTTAATGACTAGATTTAAAATTCCTAAGTTTTGACTTATAACCTTTTAACTTAGAACCTTTTAGGGAGAACACTAGATTTAAAATAACTAACCAAAATAGTGCTCCATTTTGACTGCTAAAAACAATGCCTTTTCAGGCACAGTGGGATAACGGACACACTTGGCGATACTAAAAGCGAAAATAAATCGAAGCTTTACCATAATTAGAGTTCCTTTGAAATTGAAGCCTAAATTGATGTCACGTGATTTAGATTAGATGGTGACATGGTGCATGGTTAAGGCATTTTTTTGTGGTAGGATTTTAAGTTTATATAAAGTTATATTTGTAGATATAAAGTTATTTTCTTTGTAATTTTTTTAAATTATTAATTTATTGTTATTGTTTTGCATGTAGGTACATTATTTAAATAGAAATGCCTCCAAAAAGAAAGGGTCAATCAACTATTAACAATTTTTATGGATATTCTAAGACATCAAAGACTTCTAATGTTAAAGATATTCCATCTATACCCGATTTGAATGATGATGCTAATGAAAATGTCAACGAAGAGTTTGTTGTTGATCTTGAAAATCCTGGCCATGAAAAGGAAGGACAAGATGGTGGATCTAGTAGTTGGAGGAGGAATACTTTATTAAAACGTGAATTTCGAGAAGAGTGGACGATAAAACATCCTTGGGTTTATAGTATCAACGTTGAATATGGAAAAATTCGTATGAAGTGCAAAATTTGTGAGAAATACAAAGCTCAAGGTCCATGGGGTATTGGAGATGGATGTAATACCATTCAATATGATGCTGTAACAACTCATGCAAAATCTATTATTCATCAAACATCAATATCGTTTATATATATATAGTTGTCCTCTATTATATTTATATTTTTTATATGAAATTTTAACGTTCTTTGTTTATTGATGGAATGTGGAATACAGGATGAATAGTTACATTGATGATCACTGATGTAAAAAGAAGTTGAAGATATCATTTGAAAGTTTTTTCATGTGTTGTTGCTATAGGTTGATGGCACATGAAAAATGCCATCAAGGTTGAAAAAATACCACATCTTACCAATCTTGTAGAAAATGTGGTAAAAGATGTGATGCCTTTGGATTTTATCATTTTGGTACTATGGCATATCTTTTCTCGCTTTATTCTTCTCAAGATGCATTTAAATACAAGGATATGTTTTACACATATATGTGATTCCCTTCTTTATTTGGCTTTAATGCATATCTTTCATGCAACATGAAGCATTTCATTTCTTTCATTGTCACTGGAGCAATGGAATTTAGAAACTTGTAAGTTGTGACATTAGTTTGGTGTAACTAGATTTTTGAGTAAACCATCATTTATGTATATGTATGAATTAATAATTTGTTTCCAAATGTATTTCTCTTATTGGATGGTTGGAAGTTGGTGGTACATTCTTATGCCTTTTTAAGGTGTCATATATTTATATTTTGTATCAAACATTATATTAGATAATGTCATAAATTATCTTTGAATTTGCATGTGGCATAATGTAAATTGTTGGCTTTAAATGATAATTTAAATATATGAAATGGATAGCCATCAAGCGTTTTACCTTGGACTGATTATATACTTTAAATGAGCAAATTTCAAATGTTCAACACTTTTTATTGAAACCTCCACAATTGAGTTTTTTCAAATTTTGGTTTTTTTCCTTACGATAAATATATGAAAATTTTCAACATAATTATTTATTGAATGGTAATTTTTTAATCAAAACTTTATTAGTGAAGGGTTAATTTATTATGAGAACATCACTCTTGAAGGTCAAAATTTTTAATATAATGTTTCTTGACGGGAAACATAAAGACCCAAAACGTCAAAAAAAAATTGTATGACGGATAAAGAGAAATCCAAATTCCTACCCTGGATCCATTAACTTGAAACTATCCAGAAACCGTACAACCGGCTGGCTGTTACATTGATTGAGATCGCTGTAGTAACTGAAAAGAAAGAAAAGCTACTGCAACTCTGTATGGGCTTCAAAACTCTGTATGAGTTAGTAAGTGTGGTTTAGCATGATTCTTATTAGTGTTTTGATGATAAGCCGCATATCAATTTAAAAGACAAATAAATTTGAAAAAATCATTATCAAAATCTTAAATTCTTAATAGCAAATTTATTTCAAAATCTGAGTCCATAATCAATTATTAAATTCGTATGAGGTGCTGCATTAATAGTTACACTTCTTAGAATCAATTTTATAAACTTACATTTAATAGTTACACTTCTTAGAATCAATTTTATAAACTTACATTTAATAGTTAGACTTCTTAGAATCAATTTTATAAATTTACATTTTTTTATATAATGGTAAATTGATTTTTTTTTAAATCTGGAAAATCACATTGATATACATATTACAATATACAGGTTACAGTCACATCAAACCTCGTCATCTGGCGTCAAATCTTCGGGATAAACCATCATCTACCGAAATAGCGCCAACCTAAGCTACGCCGCAATATTCGAATGTGGTCTGGGGTGCGAGAAACCGACTTCCCCGTAAATTGATGTAAGTCATATTGGATTCTTTATACATGTATGGGGTGTTGGATTAATAGTTACACATAAGAATTAATTTGGTCAATTTGTGATTTGTGATATAATGATAAATTGATATTAAAATTTTAAATTTTAAATTATAAATTAGTATAAAAATGTTAATATTTTTTTGAAGTATTGGATTTATAGCTATATTTACAAAAATCAATATGTAAATTAATCACTATATTGAAAATATGAAATTAACAATTTTTATATCAATATGTTTTTTTGAAATTTTAATTAATGTTTTAATGTATAAAATTGTTAATTGTGTCAAGAGATGCTCTCGAAGTAATAAGAAAAGATGTTGTAATATCTTCTCTAATCATTATTAAACATTTTAATTTTAATTCGCTCAAATTTATAGAAATAAAATAATAATAAAATAATTATAATTATAATTATTAAAAAATTATTTGACTTTCAAAATGTAATAATATATATAATTAAAAATAATAATAATAATGATATTTTATAATTATAATGAATAATTAAATTAATATCCTCCGCATGTCTTGTTGAGGTGCACATCTCTTTTAGAATGAAAAGAAATTTGATTTTATAAATATGCTTCATAGATCTTGAATTAAAATGAATCTAAGCTTTTTCCTGAAAGTATAATCTAAATAATAAATAAAATTGTTTTTTGACTAGCAATAAATTTCTAAAAAAAATGTAAACTTTGAAAACCTTCTAAAACACTTTAACTTTACACATTAAACAACTTAAACTTACCATTCTTAAAAATCTCTACTTAAAATAAAATAAAATACTTTTACTCTATTATTTTATATTTTATACCTTAAAACCAACATCTTATATATTAATTAAACGATACGACCCATTAAAACTCACAGCTAGGAAAATTATAATGATACACTCACACTCAGGCTTCCAGGGTACCATTTCTCCGCTTTGAGAATGTGCCGTTTATCACTTCCCATGCATACTCCCCTTTGCAAAGCAGCAGTCGATCAAGCGGATGTAACAAAATATTCATAGCTCTGGACCTCTACTTTCCCTGGCCGGCCCGGCGCCTTAATGAAACGCGGCTCCCTCATTATGAACTGTCATATCCTGTATGCCCCACTACTAATGTTTTTAAATGATTGTTCCTTCTCGTTTCCAGAAACGTGCTTTTCCATAACAGCTGTATTTATAAAATTAAGTAGTTTACATCCAATTTTAATAATGTGATTATTAAAAAAATATTTTTCGATATAAAATTTGTTTAAGTTTTTTATAATATAATTAATTATTATCATGGCTGAAAACACAAATTAACATAAAAGTTTATAATAAAGATGAAATTTTAGTTTAGTGATATTATTATTTTCTTTGTAAATTTTAGTAAAAGTACATTTCATCATAGGTACCATATACTCAAACGATTAATTTTTACATTATAAAAAATATTATGTAAATAAAATATTTAATTTGAAAAAATATAGAAAAATGAAAATGAAATATAAAATAGAATTATACAATCGTTGAACCAAATTCTTCTCACACTTCAATTAAAAAAAAAAAATGTACTGGAAAGACGAAGATGAAGTATAAGTCAGCATAACTCAGAATTCCTCATGTTATAATCGTTGAACCAAAATACATATACGAAAGCATTTTTTATCGGTAGTTTTTGTTCACATTACAATACATGGTCCTCTTCCAAATCCATTTGGACTCTAAAGTATTTTATCCGAAGCTTCCTTTACCATTTGTTTAAATGTCTCCCTGTCTTCTATTTGTGGGCCATTAGCACTAGTTTTGGGAGCAGGATTGACTTTGTAGAAGCATGTTAATACGCTGGGATATGTTAAATATCAATACCAGCATGCTTGTTCTAAATTTCAAGCACTCGTTTTATATTTTCAATGTTTGGCCGAATATCATTACAAGTCCAACGTTGTTTTTGAGTTAATTTCAAACATTAACGTTATATATAAAGTGTTGCAGGTTATTGGTGAGGAAAAAGGTTGGCTAAGTTTTTATCCCTAAATGTATTCTTCCTTATTTAAACAGGTGACAGTCTAGGATGTGTCTACTATGATTCGAAATGGGCAGAATCCTATCATTTTTCTGATTAATAATGGCGTATATACTATAGAAGTTGAAATACATGATGGCCGATATAATGTTTTTAAGAATTGGACCTACACCGGTTAGTAGATGCCATTCATAATGGTGAAGGGAAATGTTGGACTGCCAAGGTATTTTTTTACATTATTGTAGACTTTAGGACTTACCTTTAGTTGGGCAAAACTCTGTATCAAATTGGTGATCTTAATCTACTCCTCTCTTTTTGATTCTTATCATGGCAGTTTTGTTGTTATTGTCAACTTTTTATCGTTTTTTCTCAGCCCTAGAAAATGCATGATGCTTAAGTACTCTGTACCAGGTATTTGTTTTGTTATTTAACAGCACCCTTCTTTCTGTGCAGGTTAAGATGGAAGAAGAGGTTGTAGAGGCTATTAAAACTGCCCTAGCACCCAAAAAGGATTGCTTATGCTTCATTGAAGTTATTGTACACAAGGATGATACAAGCAAAGAGTTGCTTGAGTGGGGTTCCAGAGTCTGAGCAGCAAATAGCAGGCCGTCAAATCCTCAGTAGGGAGGCTTTGAAAAGACTAGCAATTGGAAACACTTTTTTGCAGCTCATGTCTGAGATGTCATTATTTCTCTGGTTTGGCTTATAGGTTCATGTTCGAATTATTTATATCTGAATTTACTTTCTTATATCCAAGGTCAAGTTGTGGTCACAAACATAGGGCTACTTTTTGGTGACTGGTTAGCATGCTTAGTGTTTAGTGTCAAACTTAGTCGGAGCTCTTTTTGCAATATAATTAAAATAACAAAATTTCTAGCTATGGATTTTTGATCTAGATGATCTATATGCGTGAGAACTGCTGAAAAAACACATGATTGACTGTGAGAATTGCTCCAAGTGAGGTAAGTTTAATGGTTAATGCTCATAGTCCAATATGTTACCATGTTCTTCATCTGATTCGCAAGCATACATCAACAATGTTGTTCAAACAACTGCTTTAGACATTCGCTGTGTAGAGATTTCAAATAACTTGGCCATGGATTTTGATAGGTCATTCCTATTCAATTTCTTTTATATTATAATTCCTCAAGCAAAGATGACCTTAAGTGAAACGCTAAGCTGTTTTAGCATGACTCTAATGGTTTTGAAGAGTGCCCACATAGCGATCCATGAAAAATAAGTCATATTTTGCCAATTAAAAATTACCTGAAACGCCAACAGACTTGCCGTTATTGCGAGTGTTTCCGTCAATATAACGGTCACACTCTCAGATGCTTCTCGGTTTTCTCTTTAACGGACGGACAGCAGCAGCGCTGTTCTCGGAAGAATGTAATTAGCAATAAATATCAATACTGAATTTCGAACTGCGATATTAAACCACGAACCAAATCGAATACTAAAAATATGTCGAGTTCATCTTAATTAAAATTAAGTTTAGAAGCTGTGTTGTAACTGAACTAGCTTAAAAGAAAAATAAGCCATTAACATGAAAGAACAGAAAGGCAATCTGATATTGATTTTGATATATATGTCAAATGTGATATTTGATATTGATACATAGGTCAAATTTAGTACATTTCATTACTATTGATAAGTTTAGCACACTTTGACATTCATGTTTTTATCTACGTTTCAAAGCTAATTTTTACATTATTTTTAATAAATATATTATTTTTTTTTTTAAATTAATATATAATATTTAAAAGAATATTAATAATAAAAATAAGATTTTATGTTATTTATAAATAAAATAATTTTATATTTTATAATTATAGAAAGTAAATTTTTTATCAAATTTATCCGGATAGATAATAATTAAAATAAAATGTTTTTGGTTTACACCTATCATCAAGATAGGTAACTTTTCTTAGTTAATATAGATTTAAAAAATTAGTGCTGGTTCTCGCTGAAACTTATTCCAAATAAAACATTAATGGAAAACTTCCACACTAGTCCGATGAACGGCCCCATTTGACCAACTTGGTTCACTTGGTTCATTCAGTTGATAACCTTGTCTTTGGTAAGAACCACGTGTCAAACTTTTTCATCAAACTTTTTGTGATCTGAGAAGGTGTCATGTAAGTCGCTGTCCGCATGGGTATTGGCATGGTAGCCATATGGCAGTCTCACATCTGCTAAAAAAACACGAAAACACCCACCTTCACCTGCTGCTAAAAACGCAAAACAATACAAAAACAATTCCTCAGTGCAGAGCACTAGAATACATTCAACGCATTTTCCTGAGCACACAAGAATACTTTAGGTTGAGCGCACCATAATACCTTTAACATTCAGCTCATTCTCCATAGCGTAGGCTTCACATGCGATTATGATCATATAACGGAAACAAATAAAGTATGTGTTTTGGAGATACCCAAAAGATTGATGTTTTCCATATCTATATGCCTCTTTGAAATCTGGAGATGCATGAAATGTTCCATATCTGTGATTCTTCCATATCTGCATGCCTCTTGGAAATCTCGAGAAGCCCCTATTTGGTAACAGAAGAAATGAAATGGGGAATTGGCATCGGCGAGTAATTTCGTTTTGGACAATTCGTTCCAATTAGTGCTTGCCAACGGCAACAATTGTCACACCCCTGCAACTGCTTTGGCATCGGCAACTTGCTAATTTTTTGGTTATATAAACAAAGACTACCGGCTGCATGCAGCACTTGTTGTAAAATCAAGTCATTACAATTTTCCAACTCAAATCATTTCATTTTTCTTACCCTCTTCTATTCTTTTCCATTACAATTTTCCAACTCAAATCATTTCATTTTTGTTCCCTTTCCCATTTATCTTTTTGCATTTTGTCTTTTCCACATTTACAATTTGCGGTTACATACTCTGTTTACCCTCGAGTCAATAAATTTATATTTAATGGAAAATTCCACTTACATCTCGAATATTTTTAGGTCTCCATTCTCCTTTTTCCGAGTCAAGATCCTTGCGTGTCCACACGGTTAAATTTCTATGAATATCTGAAAGATTTTTCGCTTTCATTTTGTCTTTTCCACATTTACAATGTGCGGTTACATTTTGTCTGTTTACCCTCAAGTCAAGTCAAGTCAATAAATTTATATTTCTTTGTTCCACATCTACACCATTAGATTTCTTTAATGTAAAATTCTATTAAATTTCCATTCATATCGGGAACATTTTTACGTCTCCATTCTCCTTTTTCCGAGTCAAGATCCTTGCGTATCGACACGGTTAAATTTCTATGAATATCTGGAAGATTTTTCGGTCTCCATTCTCCTTTTTCCGAGTCAAGATCAATAGGCCCATTTTTCGAATGATTCTCCATTGCTTCTCTGAGCATGTAGAATTGCATTTATGTGCATCACACAAAATTCCAATTCCAATTAACATTTTCCAATTCCAATTGACTACACAGCCATTTTATCCTTTCTCTGAATTTTCTCATTGCATGACAGTTTTCACACACAGGCTGCTGTGATTATAAATAAATACATGGTGATTCACAACAACACTCACAACCTTTGGCTTTGAAAGAAGTTGGGAGAGAGAGAAATGGATCATAAATCTATTGTTCTGCTCATCACCATGTTTGTGCTCTCTTTTGCTCATCAACATCATGTGTATGAGCAGGCCGGTGGATTCACTGCTTTGAATGGACGCAATATGACGGGGGAACCCTCTTCCTCCATTCCCGATAAAAGAGACTTGGAGGCGCTTCTGAGCTTCAAAAGGGGCGTCATATACGATCCATATGGATCGCTCTCCAACTGGACGGCCCATAACTCACATAACGTCTGCCGCTGGAACGGAATTTCGTGCACACCAAACACGAAACGAGTGGTTTCAATTTCTCTCCCTGGCTGCTGGTTGAATGGTACGCTATCCCCCTCTATTGGCAACCTCTCTCTGTTGCGGACTTTAGATCTTTCCGGGAATTCTTTCAGTGGAAGAATTCCACCGTCTATTGGCAAGCTCTCTCTGTTGCGGACTTTACATCTTTCCTGGAATCATTTCAGTGGAAGAATTCCACCGTCTATTGGCAACCTCTCTGTTGCGGACTTTAGATCTTTCCTGGAATGGTATAAGTGGAAGCATTCCAGCTTCGATTAGAAATTGCACTTCACTCCAATACTTATTAGTTTGGGGAAACAAATTGAGTGGTCCAATCCCTTCAGTAATCGGTTTGATGAAAAGCATATCATATATTGATTTATCCAACAACTCACTAAGTGGCAACATCCCTCCCACGCTATTCAATTGTTCTCCGCTCTCTGACTTGCACCTAGACAATAATGACCTTATAGGCACCATTCCGAGTATTCCCGACGCCAATATGTCATTGCAGTATCTTTCTTTATCAAACAACCATTTAATTGGACCTCTTCCACTTAGCATAGGCAAACTAAATGCATTACAGTGGCTTTCTTTATCAAACAACCATTTAATTGGACCTCTTCCACCTAGCATAGGCAAACTAAATGCTTTACTAAATTTAGATCTATATAATAATAATCTTTCTGGCATTATACCTAATAGTTTTAGGGGTTTAGTTTCCCTTTATTATTTAGATTTGTCAAAGAATCATTTTCAAGGATCAATTCTTATTGGGAATTGTACTTCTTTATCATATTTTTCTGCTCATACTAATAATTTCTCTGGGACTCTTCCACTATCTTTGGCTAATTGCACTAAGCTTAAGTTATTGGATTTGAGGAGAAATAAATTGATAGGGAAGCTTCCTTACTACTTCACCTTTTTTGTTGGCTTGAAATTTTTAAACTTTGGGTACAATAATTTCCATGGTGACATTCCTGAATGGGTAACAAATTTCACCCAATTGTCTATCCTAGATTTATCCAATAATAAATTCACTGGAAAAATGCCATTACATTTTGAAAGACTTGCAGGGTTTGTAAACAATTCATTACCTTATAGTGATGAACATGAAGAAATGCCAGTTGACATCAAAAGAAGTGAATATACTCTATCATACTTGTCAGATAAAAACACTATATTTGATTTGTCCAACAATAATCTTATAGGACAAATACCTGCAAGCATAGGAACTTTGAGTGGTTTGTGATTGCTAAATTTATCTGGAAACCTGTTGGAAGGGCCAATCCCAACATCTCTCAGTAACATATCTACTTTGGAGCAATTAGACTTGAGCAAGAATAATCTGAGTGGACAGATTCCTGAAGAGCTCTCTAAACTACACAGTTTGGCTGTTCTCGATGTTTCATCTAATAACCTTTGTGGGCCAATCCCTGGAGGAACACAATTTTCCACATTCAGTGCAACATCATTTCAAAAGAATAAATGCTTATATGGGTGTCCTTTAGATTCATGTAATGGAAAGCAAAATCCAGGGACAGAAGATCACAATAATAGTAGTAGTACCCATATTAAAGTGGGATGGTTGGACCATCTAGATGACAAGATGTCATTAATGGCATTGGGAATTGGATTTGGAATTGGAATTTGGGGAGTAGTTGGTGTGTTCATCTTTTGCAAGAGAGCCAAACTATGGGTGTTGGGTCTACCTCCTAACACACCACGGCTCTTCTATGGATTGTATCGATTCCCCAAATAGAGATCCAAACAATAGTTGTTGGCTCTATTATGTAATGAATTAAATTGCCATGTAAATACTAAATAGTACTTATGATGTATTATCTTCTCACATATAATTTTTTTGCATGCCTTAATTTTATTTATATCTCTTATTCATTTTTTATCACAATTAATTAATTTCCATTCAAATAAGATATATATATGAAAAATATTATTTTAAAAGTTTCGATGGATTTATTCATTTACATATTATTTGTTTATATGTTAGTTTTATATATTTATTTGATAAAGTAAATTAATACCTTGAATTTTAACCAATGATATAAAATTTACTATTCTTAAATTTAAATTAAAAGACATCTTTCATTTTATTATATTTTTATTTTTTATTTTTTAAGTTTTTAAAATGTTTCATTTTACCTACTATTTGTTTCTAGGTTAGTTTTATATATTTATTGATAAAGTGAGTTTATTATCCTAAATTTTAGCAAACTTACAAAATATATATATAGTCCCCATTCTTACTCTATATTTTATTTTTTATTTTAAAATCTAAAATTTAATTATTTTAAAATTTTAAAAATATATATAAATTTTATTAAAATAAATATATAAATATATTCAAAATCCCTGAATTTCATAACTTAAAATGCTTTTGAAAGTTTTTTTAACTGCATTTCAAATAAATCTAGCCCAATAATATTTTTAATGGAAATTGGTAAAAGATACTCTTATTCAATAAAACTGTAATTGATGTCTTAAGTCCTTGAGTTGGTAAAGCAAACCGGGGTTATGAAATCGAGGCCAAGTCTTGAGAAATATTCACATATTTAATCCACCTCAAATGATGGTATGTCATTGCAAAGTACATGATTTAAAGATATAATATTTTGTTATGCCCCCTCTACAGCGGCATTGTCAAAACACAAATTCCTTAATCGTCTATGAAATTTTATCGAATTTGACTTTAGGTAATGACAACCATTGAATAAACTACTTTCAACAACAATTGAATAAACTACTTTCAATAATAATTAAAATAGCCACGAGTAGAATTAATGGAAACTATTAAAAATAACAAGCTGCTAAAAATAACTTTTATTCAATAAAATTGTAATGGCAACCTGAATAAAATATCTCCTATGATAATTAAAATAGCCATGAGTGGAATAAATGGAAACTTGTAAAAAAATATTTTTATTCAATAAAATTGTAATGCCAACTTTTTTTTTTTTAACACTAATCTTTTTTTAAGCACATCATTTTTTTTTTAATTTAATAAAATTGTAATGGTAACTGGAATAAACTATTTTTTAACTGGAATAAAAAAGATAGTAAATATTTTGATTATATATTCTTTCTGCAACTATTTTTATTTTATTTTATTTTATTTTTATTACAACTTTTTGCATTTCTATTAAAAAATTGGCATCAACTTTCAGCTGTTCAAAAAATAAAATCTATCTAGATAATACGAAGTTAATCAAACAACAATTTTTTTTTATAAAAAATCTTGTCTTGAAATCAGAATCCAAGTTCTGCTTTCTACTAAAAATTGATGCTTCCAACATTTATCAACTTTCCTAGTGCAAATTCATTGAAGTAGAACTTACTTGGATCCATACCAATCTGTCTCTTGGATAACATATGCCCCATCTGGTTTTGTTCCGGAAAAATGTGTTGAAATTGTATACTCTAAAAAGTGCTTACCAAAGTTCTAATTCTCCTCATCCAATTGTTTAAATGGAAAAATTTTGATATAGTCATTTCCCATCTCCAAATACCTTAATCTTATCTATTCCAAACTACTTTGCTGCAATTAATACTCTCCATAAAGCTACAATCTCAGCCTTATTGTTCGATCCCAGTCCTCCCTCCTACAAAAAATGAAAATATCTTCTGGCATCTATGACTATAACTACCCACACCCACATACTAGTCTCATTTTACTTGCTCCATCAAAAAACCCAACCCTACTAGCCATACATCTTTATATTTGCAAATCCTAATTCTGTTGTTCTATCTAAATGGTCCCATTAATGATAATATCTTCTTGAGCTTCACCAAACAAACCACCTCTTATAATAATTTGTAAAACACTAAATAAACCACCTCTTATAATAATTTGTAAAAATTGCTCTTGAATTTTAAAGGAAAAGTATTGAAGGTATGCAACGCGCGTTATCTCTATCATCACCTGGGCTGAATGTAAATGATAACGGAGCTTGCTGAAGTAATGACCTGAAGTCACGGTGGCACAAGTCAAATAGTGTAGAGTCTAATAGAGATAGAAATAAAAATTTTAGCTGATAATGAAATTAAATTAGACTATTCATGTAAATTAAATAGTAGTAAATGTAGATAGATATCAAATTATAATAAACATTAACATGTTTGCACATTATTGTGAAAATATTTTAAAAATTCATAAAATAGATTCAATAATAATGTGTGTTTTTTCTCAACATTTGAGGTGGACACTTTACGTATTTGCCAATTTTTTTTTTTATTAAAAATTTTAAAATTTAAATATCTTTTGTAATTAATTTTTCTTTATAATTTAATTTAATTTATTATCATCACCCTATATATTACTTATACCACCTTGATCCATCCAATACTGGATTTATCATGTTCCAAGAGGGATCAAATATTTTGTGTGCAAACCTTATTCTTGGTGTGTAGAACTTGAGGAAAGGTTTGCACCTTGAGGGATTTGATCCTATGGACTCATGATAAATCACATGTTAGATGGATCTAGCCTAGTTCCAGTTGAGGGCTACGATGTCGCATTTTTAGATTATCTTTTTTTTTTGTAAGCTAGCGTAGGACCTTTCATTTTCAATTAATTCGGATTGAAACATATACATGCATTCGATGACCTCAACCTGCCTCGAAGGGAAACCGGGTCTGTTGGCCATCTTAAGTTTTTATAGGCCATCCAAAAACAAAAAACGATAAGTCTGCTTGTCCATGCCAAATGTACTAAACAGCTAAAGAGACTAATCTTGATTCCTATCACCATAAAGATCTATGACCAAAAGGGAGAGCTAGCTCTCATAAATCTATTTAAGAAAACCTTATACATAGCTAAAGGGATCAGTCTACCATGTTTCCAGACGGGTTGTCTTCTTCCTTTGTCCCAGGAACTATCTTCTTTAACTGTTGTTAAATCTCCTCGAGCTTGCTATCCTGCATGAGTAGAGTTACCTGAAGGTTCTTCATTTCTCTTTTTAGATTCGGAATTCCTTGAGCCATCTCTGCCATCTCCATAGTCACCTGCTCCATTGCTTTAGCTAGCAATCTCTTCATCACCCAATAAACATGCAGGGCCTACTTATATAAAGACATGCGGCCTCTCATGTTTCCTAGGTCTGGCAGCAGGTATTCCCAATCCTCCATTTCTGGGTCTGATTCCTCCTGCATGGCCGCTATCTCCAAATCTTGTATTATCCTTCGAATGTCCACATTGGTTTCCTCACTGTACGCCTTCTCTGCCTCCTATACCTTGTTCTTCAATGTTTTCCTGTCTCGACGTTTTCCAACCGGAGATGGGGAGCTCCGTTCCTGGCTTCTAGCTTGGCGTCCTCTCTCTCTGCCCCTGTGACCCCTTCCCCGTCCTGGGCGGCCAGCTTTATCGCCGCCCATTACCTTGCTCTCCTGGCCTGCTATACTGGAGGAAGTTCCAGAGAATCCTTCTCCTCCATACCCCTTTGTCTTCTTCCCCAGGTTCATTGCCTCTCCTAGTTGTTTGTCCTCCGGAAACCGCACCTTCCCAATTCCGCCTTTCCTCGTTTGAATATGATAACCCTGTTCTGGAGATTTCACCTCCTCCCCTCCCGTCTTCCTTTCCATACCCAACTGTTTCTGTTCATCACCTTCTCAGGGGGTGGGCATGCTCCTTTCCTGCCCAGTCCCGCATCCTTCCCTACTCGCATCAGTCCTTGCCTTTCTCATTCTTCCCTTTGCTGACTTTCGTTTGATTTTACAGTGGATGGGAGGCCTGTCCCTCCGCTTTCGCCTGTCTTGTTTAAACCTTGAACCGCCACCCGAATCCTTACTCTTATCAGTGTTGTCACAGATAACAAAGGTGGATTTCTCTCTTACATTCCTCTTTCCGTATCCAATTACCTTCTCCTGCTGCCCATCTCTGCTCTTTTGCACCTCCTCCTTCTTTCACCTGCATTCTCCATGTTCACCCTCTCCTCCTCTGCTTAATCCTGCGCCAGCTAACCTGCGTCCCATCGCAAGAGCACCGCCTCTCTCCCCACCTCTTCCTTTCATTGCTCTGTCTCCGCTGCTTCTTGGAATTATACCCTGCCTGCAGTCCATCCTATCATCCTTAATTATTACATGTTTGCAAAGTGGCTTGTCATACCTCCTCCTTGGTTTTTTAATAATCTCCCACGTCACCGCCCTTTTCACCCAATCGGGGACCATCTGTATTCTTTTTCATGAAGTTGTGATTTCATCATTGTCCTGAGTAATAATTGAGTTTAGCATCTCCCATCGAGGTTTGTTCATTAAGGTTGGCCATATACTGTCTACCTTCCCATCCTACTCGTTGCATCCCCAGTTTGCGAGGAAGTCTGCTGCTTTGTTTCCGTCTCTCCTAACATGGTTGATAATTTTATAATCAATACGTTATGTCTGCTAGGTCCTGAATTATCCCTGCAGTCCTCCAACTCTTTGCTACCTATTCCCAATTCTTCCCATTGTTAAGATTCCTTAGCATTTCTACTACTATCTGCGAGTCTCCTTCAATTTCCAGGTTTGTATATCCATTTCTTATTGCTATTCTGATGCCTTGGTAGACAACCATCAGTTTTGCTTCATTATTGGTCATTATGCCTCCTCGATCAGCATAAACCCATCTAGTGCATCTTTCATTATCTCTGAAGATACCTCTGAATCCTGCTGGCCCTGGGTTTCCTTTAGAAGCCTCATCAAAATTTAATTTGATGAAGTTTTCGCCTGGGTACTTGAACTTTGCTGGACTCTGGTTCGGGAATCACTGGTATCTTTTCTTTTGAGGATACACCATGCTATATTCCAAATTTAGGGTAGTTAAGGTTCAACCTTCCTCTGGGGTCAATTTCCAGTCTTCTTCCTCCCAAGTCTATGCTAGGATCATCTCTCTTATCAATTTTTGTGTTCTTTTCCATATCATCTCTGGGGGACTGGCTTTATCACGAAAGATTCTTTGGTTTCTCTCTTTCCATATAAGCCATATATTGAATCCTATCGCTAGACTCCAGGCTCTTCTTACTACCGGGCTAGAGAATTGGCCCTTTCCCCATTGGAAGATAGTTTGTTTGATATCAAGGGGGTCTCTATTTGACTTTCCAAAAAGGTTCCGGACTTCTTCCCATTGATGCTTGGCAAAGGGACATGAGTTCAGAAGGTGTTCCTACGTTTCATTTTCTTGTTTTGTGTTAGGAAGAATTTGAAATCATCGTACATGAGGAGGGGGACGTTCAGACAATATCACAACCGTGCGGGCGATAGCCTATAAGATAGAGAAATATTTGGGGAAAGTAGCTTGAGGGTATAGCCACCCAAATACCCTCTCTTTAGTAGGGGATTTATGCTATTATTTATGTATTTATTAGGGAGTTGGGCGATTAGAACTTCGAACATATAAATTATTATCGTTGGTCTTTATGACTTTAGAAATCCTCACATATAAATAAATATTATTTTAATATGGAAAAAGATATGCCGCTGAAGTAAATCTGTATAGTTATATATTTAGAATCGATTCATGTGTTATATTTCTATAGTTTTAAATATATATTTTTTTCTTTCAAAATTATGAATTTAATTATTAATGATGATGGTGGTGGTTAATATCTAATAAGACCAAATTTTGGTCTATCGGGTTATTCCTATGCTCAAAAAACTTGGAGAGAAGACTCTCGAGCTCACTATAATTTTGAGATTGTAAAAGGCTAGGAAGGTTAGTATTGAAACAAAGATTATGAAACTGAGATCTAATGTGTTTAGAGGAAGTGATTTTCATCCTCGATGTTCATATTCTCATAGAGATGGCAAATCCTTTCCATCCACGGTGTTTTAAGAACTGCCCAACGAACTGTTTCACTATGGAGCTCATGAGAGTTCGTTCTAATCTTGGCTATATTAATTTTCTTCTTTGAGCTAGTTAAAACAGAAAGATACTTCTGATCTTCTAGGGTGGGGTTGATGACCTCCTTATAATATCTTAATTTTCTTTTAGCTGCTAAATCTTTCTCACACCACAGTTTTTCTTTGAACTTAGAAATAACAATATTTTTAATGTTATTAATGTTTTGCAGTGCAACATTCTCGTCGATCTCCCAATGGTTTAACCAGGCCTTGGTGTCTTTATACCAACCTCATTTGAGCCCTAGGTGGTTTTGGCTGGAATTTAAAGTTAGCTTAAGAAGTCTATCGTCTCCTATGTTATTGAGTTTGTGCTTGTACAACAAAAGCCTAGTCATAGCTACGCTCTCGATAGGGGAAATACCCACTTCTATAAGGAGAATAGGATAGGGTGTATTACTTTTAATTTTGAGGTTATCAACTTGTTAAAGTACAGGTCCAGCAACATTCGGACTTGGTTCTTTGACTTCGCTTCGGTGAGGGTATCAATATATGGGATCACGTGCATGTGCACAATGACATCCAAGCTTTTGAACACCCGTTCATTCAACTCCTGCAAACTGGTGATGAGCTACGAGAGTTCCTCATAGTTCTGGATCTGACTCTGGATGGGTGCCTTCAACTCTACTACCTTGGGCTTCATCATCTTTAGAAAATGTGATGGGGATCCTTTCTATCTCATTTTCCATGTATGCATGTGGTCAACAATAGTATGTAGATTTGACAAGATGTGTGCTATCCTAGCACAACGCTGTTGCCAACTGTTGAGATGGACAATTGCCTTATGCATGTACCAAATCTGGAATACAAAATCTGCATGATCATCTCAAGGGATGATTCTTCATCGAATATCGCTCTCTTCAAATTTTCTCTAGCAGATGATATGACATGTTCTCCTCCCTTCTTGGCCGCTTCAAATTCCTTAACCATTCGCTCATTCTCTACCATCAAGAATCAGACACTCGAGATGGTGGCTTCAGCGTATGATCTGGTAGCATCAGCCAATGCTGCTGGATGCTTGCGCACATCAGATACGATCACTCATTCTACAAACTACGCAGTATATGTGTGGACATCCAAAGGAGGCACTCTACACGATTTCACAACTCTATGTTGCAACTCATATCTTTCGACGAGTGGGGTGGCCTCTTGGTTATGAGGCATGAGGTATGTATCTTGATCTAACTCTAGCTGCACCACATCCATATCCATCTGCTCTAGCATTTGTTCAATCTCATGACCTAAGTCCTACTCCTGCAACTTGCTCACCATGTCTACTTTCTACCAGCTGCTCGGATGAGTCTATAACTTGTATGGGCACAGTTTCGTCAGTCTATGCATGTTGCACCTCCTGTTGTGTCTATCCCTGCTATGCTTCCTTCTCTTTTCTATGCAGCTCATGTTCTTCCGGAAGTTGCCTCATCAACTCTTGCAACTCATTTTATGTTTCTTCCATCCTTTGTTTATCTCTTTGCCTTTACGCATTCCTCTTGTCGCGATGTCGTCTCTTAGCCTCCATTTCCAAAGTTGCTCACATTACTAGTGGATCTGCTTTGAACTTGCACCTTTATTCTACCTCTACGCTGTCAACAACCTTTCTCTTGCATTTTTTGTGCATAGGTCTGTTACATTCTACTGTTGTTGATGATGGTTCTTTCTTAGATGTTGATACATGTTGTTTCACTAACCATTCCACAACTATGCCGACCAATTCATTGAGCCTGGAGAATTTGTGACAATATCTCCATGGGTCATCCTCAACCTAATGACACGCCCCATGGATCCAAGGAAATTTCACTCTCGCATAGTGGTCCTTTACAAAGTAATGCAGGTCATATGGATTGAAACTTTTGGTGCCAAAAGTAAATATTTAAAAATCTTCTAGCTCTACATCAACATGCTTGAGATTCTGTATCTCGTACAACCCGACCTGCAAAACAAGAGCGGGCCAATGTGCCTTATTCTTCTTGTGCAGTCTAGCTCACAACCCTGTGATATGACACTTCTTTCATAACGATCCTATCCATGGAAAACTTCAGTAAAACATGGGGAGGCTTCTCCAAATTGTATATCGATATGAAGGTGCCAAGAAGTGAGGCATACCAATCTACTATATCGATATGAAGGTGCCAAGGAGTGAGGCATACCAATCTACTATGTCGATTAATGCCTCCATCAATACTTGAGACATGCAAGGTGGATCCTCCTCAAATATTATTTTGTACACCGTGGTATGACAATTGTGTGATGACTTCATGGAAGTTGCATTCAGAGAACAATCTGCAGTAAGTGTGCACTTAATTTTGCGAAGGTGTCCATGCTCAGTTCAATCTTAGGAACTGCTAACGAGCACAAATTGCATTGCTTACTGACCTTTGGGCAGATGTCAGGCTCGTGCCACTTGGTCCTTTGACCTGAGAGCCAACATTTTGGACTAGTTACATGGCCTTCCTTCGTTGGCCAGTTGGTCCAACACAATCACTTAGCTTTGCATGAAGGTCTCTCTACTCCCTTAGTCGTATAAGCGGCATGCAAATATGACCAAATACTGATATGCCTTCTGCAGTACCTTTCTTTTTTAAACCAGGTTGGGTGTTTTCCTAAACTTTATTGAATCTTTCACCCAACTATCCAAGATAGCTTTGGAGTTTGTGTTGCTCTGTGTGCTGAAGGGATTCTCCATTGTGATCACTAGCTATGGAAAGTGATACATCTCCTGATAGTCCTTCACCCTGAAGGTAGCAAGATCTATCCCGTTGACATTTTTCAACATCATCATCTCAGGATTAGTGTGTAAGACAATCCAATGTGTCATGCCCGCGCATGGAAATGTGGGATACTTGCATGCAATCTGATACAAGCTAGACTTGTGGATGTTGACGTAGACCTTGTGGTATCCACATCTTCCTCAAATGTGCCTGAGAATATATCATTGATTTCCTTCCATTTCAACTTTATGTCTCTATCTATGACCAACTTGCTATCTTCGTAAACAGGAAAGCCCATAGACACTTGTTCAACCACATCTCTAGTTTCATTTCCAACGGTGTCCTTTGACCCTACACACTTGGAGGCCATTTTACCTGTACTGATGAGGGATGGATGAACACCTTATATAACTAGAGACATAGTGACACTCATGGAAAGCAATCTGTCAATTAAAAACCAAAACAATTTTGAGTATTGACATGCAACATACCTAGGTGACTAGCAGTAAAGATTGCACAATTTTCGTCGGGAGGCTAAGAGACCGACTGCCAAAAATGCACAAGGCACAGTCCGGGCTGTCAGGAGGTTAATTGACTATTGGAACTGTGCAATGAATCGTCCATTTTTCCTGCTGAGGGCTGAAACTACGCAATGCGCAATTTCAATTAGCAAGGTCATGCATGCCCAGAGACTACATTGCGCAATTTTCTGGTTCAGCAGGGAACTGCCTCCCATAATTGCTCAATGGAAGCTTCGATGTGAGTTTTGGTCAGGTTTACATAATTTATGGAGGGAAGACAGAGCGTTCACTTCTAAAAATGTACATTTCTTCTCGGGTGAGGCAAGGTTAGGGCCAAGGTAGCCCAGACCTACCATCGAGCGTCTGAAAATATGGAGAGGTTTGAATGCATGGCGAGACTGAATGTAGGCAAGAATGAATGATTATGCATGAAAACAGTTTATGAAATATTCAAAAAACGGGAACATATGCATGTGGGTGAAACAAGTCGCTGTAATGGTGACCGTTAGTGAAAAAATAGTGTCATGCATGCGACAACAGTGAGATGCAAACAAAAATGGAAACGATGCTTCTACAAGCTAATGTACATTAAAACAACAACATACATTCAACAAAAACAAGCAAAAAATGTTCGTACAACGTGAAATACGCAAAGCGACAGAAAAGCAGCAAATGACATGAAAAGCAAACTTACCCATAAAAAGTTGAGTTGAATGTGCCAAACATTCCTAGATGTAATGTGGGATGGAAAAGCTCCATGATCGATGTAAGTAATGAGCTCTAGAACGTCGAATAAATAAGTTTGAGGCTTATGACGTGCATGCCACAAATCTTGGAAAAAGTGACACTAGGAGGGAAGTTTCTAAAATGATCTTTGCATGTAAACCCGAGTTGCTAAAAATAAATCCCTAAAATTTAGGGATGCATTTTGCATGTTTCTTTTGCTATTTCAGGAAAAATTAGCTCATGTATGCAAATCAAGATTGCGCAGTCACGAAGGGAACCAATCAACCTGAAGGCACATGCAACATTCTGTAAGCCTGGCAAAGGGATTTACCCAGATTATGAGCTAAGCAGGGTTAGCTGTCCCTTAGGCATTACACATTTTCTGGGGTTAGCAGGTCACTGCCTCCTAAAATTGCGCATTTTATGACTTGAAGCCGAGTGACTGGCTAGATTACACGGTTGTTTAAGGGAGGGCTACCTGGTTTGATTGTGCAATTCTGGAGCCCAGCAGGTAGTCCAATAAGATTGAACAATTTCTGGAGGGAAGGCTGGTTCCCTTCTAGAATTGCACAATTTTCTGAGTGAACATCTCAGCTAAAAAAATTTCTAAGTTTGGAATGGAAGCGGCAAGCCTTTGAAACTCACCTGAAGCCTATGCACTTGACAGTGCAAGACATGTTGCTAAGGATGGTTGGTAGGGAGGCTCCAAAACAAAGCTAAGGAAAAATTTTAAAGGGTGGTCGTAGTCTCTACAACAGGTGGGTACTCTCCGCAACCCCATTTGGATCATAATCATAGAGCTTGTTAAAAAATTTGACCACATTGAAGCATTTCATATCTTACGAGACCAAAACACGTTGGTGGATAAACAAGCTAATTTTGGAGTGTGCCTTCCCCATGACCAAATCAAAATCGAAGGGGAATATTTGCATCACCCCATCCCATGACTAAGTTAATTATATTTTTGATGTGGATCATTGTCACGATGGATGAATTAATCAGGCACGTGTTCATCATGTGGAAGCTCATGTTTTTCACACATGCTCCTTTTATGCAACAAACAAAAGTCATCTCACCTCATAATTCTCAGTAATCTCCTCCATTCATGGGCATGTGGGATCAGAGGTGGACGCAAGGTTCTCTCTCAATAGTGAATATGGGTATATCGTCCAGACGTAGGTTGTTATGAAACCAGCTCACAAAAAGATACAAAATATAGATGAACGCCCTAGAAATAAGCCTCTTCGAGGGGGCAACCTCCTTTACATTACACAAATGAACAATTCTTAGATGATACAAATGAAAAGACCTCCTTTCTATATATAAGAGTCTAAGGGGTCATAATAAATCAGAGTCGACATAACAATAATAATATAAGGGAACAATAATAGCAATAGTGGGCTTCTATGCGGCACAATAATAACAATATGGGGACTACATGGGCACAACAATATAATAAGGGGGTTGTAATAATAACAATAAGGGGTTACACTAGTAGTCTAGGGACCTAACATGCCCCTCTCCTTCAAAAAGTGTTGTCCTCAATGCTTGAGGAGTTCTTGATGCTTCTGTATAAAATTCTTGTCCTCCCATGTGGAATCTTCAATGGGTAAGTTCTTCCACTTGATGAGATACTCTAAAATTGATCGATTCCATAGTTTTCGGGTTCTTGCTTCTGGGACTGCACCAAGTTCGAATATTATTTTTCCTTCCTCATCAAATTCTAGCAATATTGTTTGAACCGAGATCTTCTACAGATTTTGAATGAGTGGCCACACTTCTTCATCCTTCTTCCTTTGTTTATCCACTCTGGTTGGATAATAGAAATAGCACAAAACAATGCTTCCACATACTCATCATTTCTTGAGAGTGTGTCAGCAACAACATTTTTCTTCCCTTTTTTGTAGATGATTTCAAAGTCATAACCCAACATATTTGTGACCCATTTTTCTGTTCTTCAAAATATAATCTTTGTTCTAAAAAGTATTTAAGACTATCATGGTCCATTTTTACCTTGAATTGTCTTCCCATTAGGTAAGGTTTCCATTTCGTAAGTGCATGTAGTATTGACAACATTTCCTTCTCATAAATAGCTTGCTTGAGATGTAGCTGTAAAAATACCCAATCGCCTACATCAAAAATTCTTTCACTGCAATGTTGATGTGCTTGTTGTTTCATTTGATTTTGCACCAAAGTGGCATTATCCTTTGAAAGTTGGAGAACTGGTTGTTGATGCTCGATGTGATCTTTCATTGCTTGAATATTTTTCTTCCCGATATGTCCTTCTATCTTGAGAGTTTGAGGAGTGGTAATTTCTTCCAATGCATTACAAGATACGGTCGGATTCATTTCTTGATGCTCGATGTAATCTTTCACTTCTTGAACATTTTTCTTCTTGATATGTCCTTCTATCCTGATAGTTTGAGGAGTGGTAATTCCGACCAATGAATTACAAGATATGGTCAGATTCATTTCTTCTTTCTCGATGTGATCTTTCACTTTTTGAACTTTTTTCTTCTTGATATGTCCTTCTATCTTGAGAGTTTCAGGAGTGGTAATTCTTGCCATTGTAGTACAAGATATGGTCAGATTCATTTGTTCTTTCTCTAGGGTTGGTTCCCAGTGTATATGCTCTTCTTTTGGTGTTTCTTGATCCTTTTCGTCATTAGGAGGCCTTTCTTGTAGCATCTTTATCCCACCTTCCTTCAAACCATCCATGTCTTTCTTCAAATCTTCCATGCCTTTCTTCCAATATGCTTTCATACCATCGATATCAGTTTTCATGGCATAGATAAAACTATTTATCTTTTGCTTCTCTAGAATATCATTTACCCTTATATTAAATTTTTGAAAGTCCTCAATGTGCTCTGCCATTGAACCCTTTTGTTTGACATTTATTGATTGGTTAAAGAAGGTATTGATCTTGGTATCCTCATAATGTGCTATCATTTCCTCTATGAAAATTGACCACGTGACAAGTGGTTTACGAGAACAAAGCCCTTTATACCATAAAAATTGATTCAGTTATAAATAATTATATGCAATACGTACCTTTTGTAATAGTGGTACACCATGTATATCAAAATATTTCTCCATTTGTAATATCCAATTTACCGAATGCTTGCCATCAAACTTCCTCATATCACATTTTCTTGATTTTAGGAGCTCGATCTTCAAACAACTATAACTATGTAATTTTGGATCTTCCAGTTCTACAATTGCAACCTACAGCAGTCCTCTGCGTCCTCCTTCTAATGCCACCAGTCTGATCGAAATTGGATTCTCCAAGAAAGAGTTATGCACAATATCCCAAGATGACCTGATTATATACCTTTTTAGAAGAGTGGACTTGTATGAAGCTCCATGTGTCACTGTTTTGACTTTTATATCTAAACAATATACACAGAAAACTACATTCTGTCCTCTTTATGCAACTTCTTACAAAATTTCTATCTGATGGCTCAGAGAGAAAGTTATGACGAGTTTTCCAAGGTCACTTGTTTAAAATGTAATTCAGGAGTTTTAAAAAACCCTAACTTCCTTAGATCATATATCCGAAACTATAGCGAGACAGGATCTAAAATTCGGACCTGAGGTTCAGACTGCTTTCATTTCCAATAAGTTTTTCTTTTACGTTCTGAAAATTTGTAGTGAAAACATTATAGGGAAAATTTCACAATGACCTCTTTTAGATGAAATTCTAGAGCTTGTAAAAACTCGAATTTATTCAGATCATATCTCCGAAAATATAGCAATACAAGATTTGAAATTTTGACTTGAGGTTTAGCGAGATTTCAACTCAAATGGGTTTTGTTTTTAGCTTCTGAAACGTTGCAGAAAAATAGTTATAGTAAAAATTCCATGATGACTTGTTTGGAGTAGTGAAACCCTAGAATCCAAAGCTTTGATACCAAATGTTATGAAACCAGCTCACAAAAAGATACAAAAGATAGATGAACACCTTAGAAATAAGCCTCTTCGAGGGGGATACCTCCTTTACATTACACAAATGAACAATTCTTAGATGATACAAATGACAACGCCTTCTTTCTATATATAGGAGTCTAAGGGGTCATAATAAATCAGAGCCGAAATAACAATAATAATGTAAGGGCACAATAAAAACAATAGTGGGCTTCTATGGGGCACAATAATAACAATATGGGGACTACATGGGCACAACAATATAATTAGAGGGTTGTACTAATAACAATAAGGGGTTACACTAGTAGTCTAAGGACCTAACATAGGTGGCACATGCTTGGGATTCGGGTTCGAATTAATGTCTCATTTTATTGGTGAATGTTGTGCTTAATATTTTGCATTTTGTCTATATTTTATAGAGTTTATAACAACTTCAATAGGGTTAGTAGTTTTTCTAGTAGAATATTGGGGCTAAAGAAACAATTAGTCTACCTTTTTTGGAACTTGATGGAAGCTTTTTGCTTAACACAATTGTATAAACTTATGCATAGTTGAACACAAATTCAACCTTTTTTAATCAATATAAATCTATTTGTTTGTGTTAAAAAAAAATAGGTAAACATTTGGTTGGGAAAGAATGCATATAGAAAATACAAGAGCCATCACCTAGTTGGAAGCCCGTGTAACCTCTTTGAGCACCCCTTTAAGTAGTACCAAATCAGAAAATAGCCATATATGGATTTTTATTCTACATGCTTTTTTGTTTATTGGAATCTCCCTAGGTGCACCTAAAATGAACATCATGTTAGTAACATTGTTGCTATAGTACACCAAGAACAACAATTAAAAATATCATTCTTGCATACTAGGGAATCAAGTATTGCATCTAAGAGTATGGTATATCCTCCTTAATTGATATTGTGAAATCTTTGGCTAAGTTTTATTCTTGGAAAAATATAGTATATTAAAGAGATATATCACTTAAACTTCACTTACCTTGTCAACCCCATTTTCTCCCTAAAGACCTCCACTTCTGCAACATATATAATGAAATTTCTACACAATTTGCAATCGAGAGTTTGGATATTTCATAACTACAATTTTATCACTTTTCATTTCCTTTCAATATAGTCTCTTCAGTGCTAAAGTTCTTCCATTGCACATTATTTTTAGCAATGGCTGAATTTGAGAGTAAAATCTACTCTTGTCTTGAATTCATGCTTCTTTCCTAACATGTTTCTATACATGTTGAACAGGGTCATCAAATTGCACCCAAGAATGTCAACGATATAGTGTCTCAACAATAACAATAGGTCCCTTCTTCCACACTTACCCATTGGTTGTGCCAAGTGATATGGATCCCATTGAATGTTTCTTCCGCAATATTTATAGACACAAAATTGCCAATTTCTTTTAATGTCATTTACTTAATGGAAATAAAATTTAAAGGACGTGTTACTTACTTTGCTACGCCTTGTTAGTCACAACTAGTGACATGTCATATCGGGTAATGTTCTATGATATTCTTTTCCTGGTATTTCATATCTACATTTACACAAATACTATCAATAGTCCATTTCCATGTATCTTTAAAACTGATAATTTTTCGAGTTTCCTATTATGGCATTATGGCATTATGGATTATTTTGTCAAGTAGAAACCTCATTTGATACTAATTTATTTTATATGCAGGGTCATGGTTCCTCTATTAAACTATTGAAATTTTTAAATTTCTTTATGTTCAACCTAGAAGACACTACTAATTACAAAGTTCAACCGTTCTCATCTGGTTGCATGTATTTAACATTTATCCAGTGCATCTCTAGAGTATGTGTGCATAACTCAGTTTATAGATCGTTTATACATAATAATGCTTTAAATTCTCTATTTATTACTTTAAATTCTTGCTTTTTCATTCTCATATCGTAATGTAAGTATACTCATGGATATATTTCTTAGATATATTTCTTGTAGAGCATCTCAATCACTATTAGTACATTCATTTTTTTTTAAACATACTTAATGTAATACACAAAATTTCCTCTAAACAATACCATATATGGAAGGATGGTTATAAGGTTTTGGTTCCATTAAGTTGCTCAATGTGCATATTTTTATCAGTTTACTCGCCACTAAGGCTTACCCAAACCTTTTTATTTACTTTTATCTCACTTGTATGATATTTATCCACAAGGTTTTTCTCCCATTTTTCCTATTCCTCCATAGAATAGTAGCACTTTTCAGAGTTTATATATGATTTTGCATTTTTTATTTTATACAATGATGAGTATATACTAATTTATTTTACTTTCTTTTGTAATTTCCTTATTGTTTTGTTCTTATTTTGATCCCTAATAAAATATGTATTTATTATGATTTGCTAATTTGATTCATAGGTCCTCGCTTTTTTTGTTATCGTAGAAACAAAATACCTTAATAAGTATTATTGAATATTAATTAATTCTTTCATTCTAAACAATTAGTTCGATAACCTTTATTAAATCCTCACTTTTTATATACTGGGGTTTCTCTTCACTACCCAATATATCAATACTCGTCACCATGTAAGGAGTGAAACATAGATCTTTATGCTTAATCTAATGTACTTAATAAGTACATTTTTCTACACAGATTCTGCACCTTATATGGTATTCTATTACATGCTTAGGTCAATGTGCGGTAATTTTCTAGTTTACATATTTATATAACCCTTTAACAAAGTCCATAAATTTTTTTAATGACAATTACATTCTATAAAAACATATACATCTACGTTTTCTTTAGACATCCAATGCTTTATACCATTTCTTGTGCAATATTTACTACATGTGATTCATGAGTTCCATTCCACCTCTCTCTTTTAGCCACAACGAGCCAATTAATGGCATCCCCTCCTTGCACAAGTCTTGAATTTAACATCTAAGGGTCATCTCCCTCAGGCAAAGCATACCAATCTAGAAAAAAGAAATTAAAATAACGGAAATAAATGGACAAAGCCCATATATAAGATTAGTCAAAAATAATTTTCCATCATATCCGTATCAAATAACAATATACTTCAAAGCAGTAGGCCTTCTAAATCCAATTTGAATTTAAAAACTTTCTAGCTTATACAACTAGATACTTCTTTTTATGCACACGACTTTATATGATATTTATTTCCTTGTTTTTTTTTTCAAATTATGAATGAAGGAATTCCATTTAATCCTTCCTTGGGTACTTCTCATTGCCATCTATAATAATTGGTTTTATCATTTGTATCCTTCGCGTTGAAGTTTAGGTCTTCTTTAATACCATATGCATTCAACATTCTATTTACAACCACGTGTACTACTTCATATGCATCCAATATTCCATTTACTATGACATGTACTACTTCCTTACATTTTTTGCAATGGCCCTTATTATATTTCTCTTTGTACTATTATTACCTTCCGAACTAGGAATGGAGCCACCTCTTCTATTCTTTTTTCATTTTTTACTTGCCTCAACCACCAACTCCAAATGGTGTAAAGAGGCTATCTCTTTTTCTTATAACAAATTTGTGTATGGGTGTAACCCTTTTTTTGCATTATTACGTTATATCGTGTGTTTGAATGCTATGTACTGTATATATTATTTGACAAGATTAATAAAATCCTTCCTTAAATCCTTTTTCTTTTTTTTTGGCCTAGCTATCGCCAACACGTCCTTGTACACTTGTCTTAACCAATTCAACGTAACTAATCCCATGCCAAAATGTCTATAGATGGTTTATTTAAAGGAGTAACATATTTTTGGTCCATTATTCCTGTTTAAAACCATCTTCTCTGAGTTTCTTTTATAAATCATTAGAATTTTATCACTTAGTCTTTTTCTTCTTCCAAGAATTATGTTGTAGGAGATGACAATTTATTTATTATCTACACTTATATCTACTCTCCTTTAAGAGGAGATATGGTAGCTATTTTATTATTCATGTCTTATTTCCTTTACACAATAACTTTGTTAATTTTAGACTTTGAGTTGGGCCATAAACCTCAAAGTTCTGTAAATCATTATGAAAAAGCTATTTCAACTTTTCAGAATATAACATTTTTTGCAAAATAATTTTAGTTATGGTTTGACCCTTAAACCTCACATTTGAACCTACAAATTTAGTACCATATGTAACATACCTCCATTTCACCTACCATTTTATTTTATCTTATTTTTTAACATTACTATAATTATACATACTTCAACCCACAACCCACTAACTTGTTTAGCTCCTCAAATACATGTTTACTATATAATACATGTTTACTATATAATGAAATCTCACTATCATTCCATGATCTATTATCCTCTACTCATATGCCTATGATATAATTCATTAATAACTTCTCTGTGTTTATTTAATTAACTAAAGAATGTCTTTTCACTTTAAATTATCATAGCCCTCCTCTTTTCAACAAATTACATAATCAAAATATAATATAACTATATTTTTTGTATGATTTGAGCCCTTCTTAATGAAATACTTAACATGTTCATATTTTCATAATTCAATCACATCGAAAATCTAGTTTATACACCCTATGCCTTTTGATTCACTCGGATATGTGGGATAACATTTTAGTGAAGGATTAGTGTTATATCATACTTGTAACTATGATCCAACGCCACGTTACCCCTCCATGTGGCCTGGGATTACATCCGCTGTTGACAGCTTAGATTAATTGTTCTTGATCTAATCATAAAAATTGGTTAAGGTTATTCAAAACCCCAACCCCCATTTGCAACCTCCTTCCATTCAGTTTTTTTGGTGTTTGTAGCCATGGCGCATGCTTTGAAACCTCGCATGGTGTCATATTCTTTGATGACCATATATTTATGTTTACACCTGGGAATTATGATGATAAACGTGGTCATGCACAAGAGTATTTCACCTTTTGTTACTAGAGAAACATAAATTTCATTCGTGAATACAATGTAGTTAACTGAAACCCATTTGTTTTGATTTTGATTTTTATTTTTTATGTGTGCCATAGCTATGTAGCTTACCTAGTTCCATTCCTATTTCCAAGGACATTTTATAATTTAATATTAAATACCAGCGTTCTGGTTTTGAAGGATTTTGATTATGGAGCTACGGGTTGGAAGTAATTTCTCTATACAATGGTTGACTTGTAATTGATTAGAACCATGTATACAATTTGACCGAATTTTCTCTTTTTGTAATAGAGAATGGTACAATGCCCGCATTCTCATTTGCAGTTATTCTTTCATCTTGCTCTCAGGTGCTTACA
Organism: Pinus taeda; assembly: GCA_000404065.3. NCBI lineage: Eukaryota > Viridiplantae > Streptophyta > Pinopsida > Pinales > Pinaceae > Pinus > Pinus taeda. Next base: position 55,539 of record APFE031064972.1, read on the forward strand.
TAAGTTCTGGAGCCAACATATTATGAACGTCAAACTTGTATAATCTGGGGTTCTACTCACAGATGTCGTTGTTCAAGGTAATTGTGTTATCACTGTGAAATTTCTTTGCAATAAAAAACTCTGATATTTTATGGTTACAGGGAAAAGTGACGGTGCCGGAATATACGCAAGCTAATGAGATGAGATTTTATTTTTTCCTTGAAGGTTATTTCGAATTTATGTCATAGATTACTGTATTGATTTGAATCCCTTCACTTTGGAATTGGGACAGTGTATTCAAATGGATAGTGTTATTTTTTATTTCTCATTCATATGGAGTAATAACATTAGGGTTCATATGAAGTAATAATATTAGGGTTTGGTACAGCGATGCGTGGTTTCACAGTAAGTCATATGGGTGAAGTTTGGGCAGACCGAAGTTCAAATCTCATTGAGTACAATGACCTGCTGTGGTGGAAGTTAAAGGGGTGGATTCCCCAATCCCGTCTTGGCAGCACATGAGTCTGCCCTTGCTAAAATCATAGGAACTTAGTATACCCTACTTACAGGTGGTTGGCTATGCTCTTGGTGTTATAGTGGCAACTATGAAATTTGATCCAGGTGCTCCATAGCTTAGGACTAGCAGTTACAGATTCACCATATAGTAAAAAAAAATAAACTTAAAATTTAATTATAATGATGAAAGTTTTGGAACTCCAAAACCCTAAATATTTTGAATTATCCTTTTTATGTTACTGTCGATATGCCTCTATGACCTTAGTGTCAAGATTATTTTAGTTGATAAGGTTTTATAAATATGCTTCTCCATTCTTTATATCTTATTAGTATTTTTTTATTAATTTCCTAGTTAATCAAAGGTTATAATCCAAACCTATGATCTTTTTGTTTAAGTATGGATTTCACATTATGAGAAGGGATATTGGTTCACCTTGGTGTTGAAAATTTATTTTCTTTTCCAACGCTTTTATTCCTCCGTCATTTAGTTATAGGTCATCCTTCTCTCAAATTTCCATACTCTATGTGACTGCACCAAGACACATGGCCTGTAGATTGAACTAAGGTTTCGAAAACTCAATACAGGGTTTTCCTAAGTTATACTTATATGTTTATTTTTTACCCTACCTAGGTTCTATAATAGTGTCATGCCATGAACTTTTACTTTTTAAAAATATTTCGGCTTAGAACCTTAACTGTAACAGAGGCTTATTAATTTATTAGATGAATATTCAAGTACTATGTTGTCAAAATTATAGACTTTTTATTTCTTGACATATGAAAATTGTTTGTGCAATTTATATCTAGGACCACTTTATACACTTTCTTAAATATAAAACAAGATCATCTCTCTCCTTCTGTATTTCATTGATATGAATCATTATCTTCTCATATATTTTTCCTATATAATCCATGTGCATTCCTAACCCATCTAAGATGTAAGTAACTTTGGTTATAAGAAGAATTTCACACTAGTACAAAATTGTTCTATTGGTGAAATTGCATTTTGTATTACAATGAGTTATAGCTTAGAATCAACATGTAATGATATGTTTTTTGTTACGTAATTTATTAAAATATTTATCATGTACCTTTGTTGTATATTTATCTTGTACGACTTATGCTACTATACGAGAGAAAATAAATTTTAATCCTTCTTCTATACTTCTTATAGAAAGGTATATTGTATAACTTTTCTATGCTTTTCCTTGCTTGTTTGGAATCAATAGATGGTTTCTCTTGCACCCTTTCTATGTTGTTATGATGTTATACTATTGTTCTACCGATAACCATCATTGGGTTACAATTATTACTTTATGGATTATTTTTCCAATCATGATGAATAAACATGAAAGGATATTTCCTACTTTCTAAGTTTATTTATTTTATTAGCTTAACTTATGTATTCTCTTAATATTTTCTTTTCACTAAGCTTCAATTCTTTTCTCCCTTATAGTAACCTCCAGTATACCTTCTTAGTCACGAAGAATATTAATTTATTAGGGAATGTATTGTGTATATTCAATACCAAAGTTGAACGAAATATGTAATTTAGATTCAACCATACATACTTATAATAATTCCCTGTACTCTATTTACTTTTGAGCTCGACTTAAAAAAAAAAATCCTTTACTTTCCTAAGAGTAGGCTTTACATGAATATTCCATGTTTTCTTTACCTGAGATGATAGTTCCATTTCCTTGTCTAAATATTTATTCATTCCCATTATAGTAAGTCTATTACATTTTAGATCAACAGAACAATTATACAATATTACATTTCTCTCTTTTCTACCTGTATCATAATTTAACACCAACAGTTATTCCAAAGAAATAACTAGAGACTAGAGGGTCTCATCTATCCAACTCCTTTATAAGTGAATTATAAAATTTCCAATAATAACTAAAATAAACATATTCTATTATGTATAATTTATATGCATATGTTGATCCATTGAAAATCCCATGTCTAGCAATCACTTTCAATAGTGTTATCTTCCATGTATGCGTATAGAAATCAATATACACATAACAATAACATATGAGAAAACAGATGATCATGCATGAAGAACTTTAGAATAAGTATAACTAAATTTAGAAATACATCATTTTCCTCTATTCTATCAATACATATCATTGAATGATTCAAAATCAACAATAAAAAATAAATAAAAAATCATCTAACTGTAATTGTTGTTTGGGGAATATATAGGAATAGAGCATGTTCTACCCAACCATAAACAATCTCTAATAGTTCCCCCTGGGCTAAGACCTTCTTGCCTTTAGGAATCCCTCACCTTGGTTCCTAAGTGGTTTCTCTTATAGATTCTTCCCAAGTCCTACGCATTTTGTTTTAATTTGGGAAAAAAAATATTTTCTTTTTCTTTAAAGAAAGCCTTTTTCTCCCACTGTGATTTATTCCTCTTTTCGCCCAACTTAGCATTTCTATCCAGCAAAGTGATTAACATAATATTTCTCTCTTATTATGGTAATATATTTGGCAACTTTCTCTAAGGGATTTTTAGGAGAATTTTCGGGAAGGTCCACCATGTGGACTTTAACCACGTAACAGCGTTGCATGAGTTTACAATAATTCTCTAATACAATAGTTCTCTTTCCAAAATATTCTCGAGAAACATTAGTTATTAATTTAATAAAATAAAACATAATTACCTCATCACATAGATTCCATCCTCACTTCCATATCCTTTAAGTCCAAAAATAATCTAAAAGTATAAAAGTATTCATGTTTGAAAAAACAATACATATGGGTGTTCAACTCTCCACCCCAACCATTCAGGAAATCCAAAGAAAACCATCTCCACCATCTTGCTCTCAAGGAATCTAGAGAGCATTGTTCCTCACTTGAGAGCAATTTCTTCCTTCATTCTTACCAACCAAAAATTGATTTCTCTGTTACATTAGTGTTTCTCCTTGTCTTCCCTATCTCCTTTTTCCCCATCTAGCACCAAAGTTCAGAACAACGTTCTCCCTCCATACCAAGTTGTTCAAATGGTATTTTCCTTTGCCCTTGGCGTAGTCCTTCAAACAATTACCTATGTCTACCAAAATATTGATAGCATATTGAAATGGTGTCACCTTCCTGTATGTCCCCCAGATTGTTTATTCTTGGTTAATTTTTTACAGTCGATGGCCAACACATCTTACGAAATGGGAGTTTTCCCATTTTTCCTTTTTTAGTTATTTTCCCTTATTCCTTATATATTGCTGAAAAGAAGCACATTTTTGGTTCTCTTCTTCCAACTAATAGGATATGACAAATTGTCCTTTTTTGCACAACTACTAGTTGCCATGAACCAATTCATATTTCCTACTATAAGGAAACCTTGAACTATCCCAAGCAAGTAATCCCCTCAACTTTGGAATTTGTCCCTTTGACTCAACCCATTTTATTTTATCTGTTGGGTGTGTGTTATATTCTTTGCATGACTAGTTGCACACGCGGGGAGAGAGATCCCCCTCTATTCTTTGCATCGAGTGTAACAGGGAGGTCACAGCGGGTGTGCAGGACCCCCTATCGAGGTGTTTTAGGGGGATGGTAGTCCTCCTTCATGGGGTTTAGAGCAACGCCTCGGGAAAGAAAAATTGGACCCTATATTAGGTGGGTGGACCTATCTATCATTTTGTGCATGGGTTTTGCACATGGTTTTGCGCATGATGGTTTTGTCCCCATGGTATTTTGTGGACACTGTCAAGCAAACTACAGTTATGTTCTAATCCAAGGTTAATGGGTTGGGTTTTATGAATGCTTCGACATATATATATATGTATTGTAACATTTCAAGGATTGTAATGAAAATCAATTTGGTAGTCCCGAGTTTGGTGTCCAGGGGAAAATCTTTGTGTATATCTGTTTTTTGTTTTATGTTCTCACCATTGTTTATTTTATGTGTTTAGAATTCGTATGCAGGTAATTTTTGTACACAGTTAAAACCTAGATTTGGTATCAGAGCTAGGTTTCATCTTCAAAGGGACGCCTTTGCTACTGATGGGTTTTTCTCGAGCTTGTGGTAGACCCTATTCAGTGGGAGATATTCTTGCAGTGAAATATGGCGAATAGTGGAAAGATAGAGATTGAGAAATTTAATGGTTAGAGTTTTGAATTGTGGAAACTCAATATGGAGGATCTGCTGGTGGATAAAGATCAATGGATCACAGCAGATTTGGGTACTAAACCAATGGAAATGTCCAATGAAGACTAGACAAAGTTGGATCGGAAAGAAAAGAGCACAATATGGTTGTGTATCTCAAATTCATTATTTGTGTATGTATCAGGGGAAGCTACGGTGAAGTTTTTGTGGGAAATGTTAGGTAATTTGTACCAATCTATGTCTCTGGTGAACAAATTTATCCTACAATAGAAGTTTTATAGCCTGAGGATGAAGGATGTAGACTCTGGGATAGATAATCTAAATGCCTTCAATAATTTGGTAAGCCAGTTGTTATCTGTTGATATTAAAATTTTAGATGAAGATAAGTGCATCAGTTTGTTGTGTTCTCTACCATATTCATGCGATAGTCTGGTTGTTACAATAGCTAGAAATACAACTACCATGAAGTTTGATGAAATGGTTTCATCCTTGTTGTCGGAGGAAATGAGATGAAAAAATATGGGGGGCTAGAATGGAGATGCCTTGTATGTACAAGGACGGTCCCAAAAAAAAAAATAGGGTACTCGAGTGGGAGATATAAATCTGGAGAGATATCTAAATCTTCAGGAAAACCTATAAAGGTGTGTTGGAAATGCAAAAAGGAAGGGCACTTCAAAAAGGACTATAGATGTAAATCTCTTCAGAAAGGAAAGAGATTTAATGATGCTCCTTTTGCTCAGGAAAAAACCACTTGAGATGAAGGTGGGGATGTGTACTTGGCTTCTTGTTTAAGTACACATGTAGATCATGAGGCATGGTTGATTGACTCAGGTGCATCCTTTCACTTCACCCCCCATAGGGAGTTTGTTAAGTTATATGTTCTATGCTTATAGCAGTTTACTTATCTTTCTCATTATTATCCACAGATTAGCAATCACATGTACATAAAGTAAAGTGCAGATAGAACATTAAACGATCGACGTAAAACAAGCCAGGACAAGAGACACAAGATGTGGCAGCTAGCCAGGGACAAACCCCACATGGGGAAATCCTTTGATCAAATCTTATTTTATCTTTAATAGCTCAATAGAGAGAAATAGTACAAAAATATGATTTATATCAGAAGTAGCAAACCCTAGATCAGTAGCATTAGCATTAGTGGCTTCATCATCAAAACTAGGGCAGTCAATATCTCGCAAACCGGCCGTCGGATCAGCTTGATTCCACCACCAAAAAATGCGGCCTTCAGAGGAGGTCCAAATGGACCTACAACATAGTTCTGAGGAGGGAGTCTTCTAGTCATTGCTGGTCAAACTTTGGTTCTGCAGTTGTAGCACTAAATTCTGTGTCCTTCCTTCCACCTATGTGAGAGAGAGTCACCTACTGTGCAAGAGAGAAGAGACTCTTTACTACGCTAGAGAGAGAGAGAGAGAGAGATGTGATGATTTGAGTGAGTCCAAATGAGGAAAATTCCTCCTGTATTTATACACATCTGATGACAATTGAATAGATGCGATTGTTGGGCCTTTGAGCCTACATGTGTTGTTGGTAGGCTTGATAATTATTCCATAATCAAAATAAATTCATATCCCCATAAATACTTATCAGAATCGGATGATCTTTAGATCAATCCTACACCTCTCGGCGAGAGGAATCTAATACAAATATTATCAGCCATGAATAAGATGACCCACATGGAGTTTGGCCCTAGTTTCAAAATCTAACAGCCCCTCTCAACTAGGGAGAACTCCATCTGCAATCTATCTGTCGGTCACTACTATTCATCCATCAAATGCACTACCCTATACAGCTTGACCCTTGCCCTGCTCTGCTTTATTCTACCTTTCTTTGTCTTGTTATGCCTTGTACTAATCTGTACTGTTCTACTCTATTCTGTTTTGCCCTGTACTGATCTACACTACTCTCCTCTACTTTGTTCTTTTCTGCTCTGCTTTTGTTAGAATTATGAAGAAGAAGAAATGATTGAGGATGCATCATACTGACTCAAAGTCAATTTTAGAGTATGTACCATTGGTCCCAGACCAGTCTCAACTAACCCGAAGTCACTGTCATAGTGAGTATAACTCCTACCACTGGTCCCGGATCAGTACTATCATCCACTGACTCAAAGTCAGTCTTAGAGTGTGTACTATTGGTCCCAGACCACTCTCAACCGACCCGAAGTCAGCGTCATAGTATGTACCACTCCTACCGCTGGTCCCAGACCAGTATTTCACTGACCTGAAGTCAGCCTTAGAGTATGTACCACTAGTCCCAGACTAGTCTCAACCAACCCGAAGTCAGTGTCATAGTGGGTACAACTCCTACCACTAGTCCCAGACCAAAATCATTGATCCCAGATCAATGAAGGTCATCCTAGAATAGGGAGTATGGTAGATATAATGATGCATCCATCGGTACTACTACGGTCCCTATCCTCATTTCCCTGCTCAGTGATCAGATGAGAGGTACTTCCCATGAGTCCTAGACTACATGGGTAGGATGCCTTGACAAGAGAACTAATCAATCTTGTCCACAGGAGAGTGAATCATCCTCTCCCATAAGAGAGTGAATCATCTTGTCCCACAAGAGAGAAAATCATCTTGTCCACAGGAGAGTGAATCATCTTGTCCACAGGAGAGCGAATCATTCTGTCCACAATCGCCATGGAGAACACATCATCCAAGCCTCACAGGAGAACTAATCATCCTGCTACACAATCGTCATGGAGAACACATCATCCAGACCTCACAGGAGAACTAATCATCCTACTACATAGTCGTCATGGAGAAAACATCATCCAGACCTCACAGGAGAACTAATCATCCTGCTACATAGTCGCCATGGGGTATCATAAGGAAAGTTTTGATTCTTTTACCCTATACACGTACACCACCAGGGGATGGCGAGTCACCCTGTTGTCATATGTCACTCTAAGAAGTACCTCGCGCCCCCCAGAGCTCCCAGAGTTGAATACATCATACAAGACCCTCATCAGAGGGTTTCCGAACAACACCAAGTCGTTATCGGAAAGTCAAAAATTTGACTTTTCCTAGGGGCTTTGTCAGAATGTCGGTGACTTGTTCATCTGTATAGATATATTGGAGCCTTATAGCTCCTCGCTGCACCATATCTCGAATATAGTGGTACATGATATCGATATGCTTGGAGTGATCATGAAATACGAGATTCTCTAAGAAACAACTCCCACTCTGGTTGTCACATCAGATCATGGTGGTATCCAATGTAAATCCAAATAGCTCATTGAAGAGCTTTTACAACAAGACTACCTCATAGGAGGCCATGCTAGTAGCAATATACTCTGCCTTGACGGTGCTCAGAGCCACTGACTTTTGCTTCCTACTCATCTAGGATATCAAAGCAGATCCCAAGGAGAAACAACACCCATAAGTGCTCTTACGATCCACCACACTACCTGCCCAATCAGTATCAGTGTATCCAAGTAGTCTCACACCTCCGACAGTGTATCTTGACCCATATGTAATTGTGCCACGAAGATATCTTAATAGATTTTTGTCATCAACCCAATGTATGTGGTGAGGTTCAACCATATGTTGACTTAATGTGTTGACGGTACTCGGTGGCATTTTGTAAAACAGGTCCAGCAGCACTACCACTTAACTTCTTAAAGTCAAGCTCCATCGGGGTAGTAACAGGCTTGTAGTCCACCATACCGAATCTTTCCAATATATTCACCACATATTTTTCTCGAGATAGGAAAATTTCCCTTGGCTTATGCCAGACTTCAAGTCCTAGGAAATAGTGCATCAGTCCTAGGTCCTTCATTTCAAATTCAGAAGCCAACTCCCTCTTACTTTTGTGAATGAGAGGGTCTACACCTGTTAGAAAGAGGTCATCCACATACAACACCAGTATGAGAGGTTTGTCATCTTCAACCTTAAAGTAAAGGTTAGAATTGGCTTCATTCCTAGTGAATCCTAGCTTCATCAAGTAGCTATCAATCCTCTCATAGCATGCTCGGGGTGCTTGCTTTAGCTCATAGAGAGCTTTCTTCAACCTGCATACATGAGATTTTCGATCATAAATCTCAAATCCTTCAGGTTTCTCCACATAGACCTCTTCTTTGATCGAACCATGCAAGAATGTGGCCTTGACATCCATCTGATGTAGGTTCCATCCTTGTGAAGCTGCAAGGGCTATGATTGAGCGGAAGGTGATATATATGGAAATAGGTGCAAATATATCATCATACTCTTTTTCTTTCGGTTCCCTGGTGTTAGCTTCTTGAGAGCTCCTCACTGTAGGAAGATTGTACATATTGTTGAGAGCCATATCTTCGTCAAAGGTGACATCATGACTAATCACGACTTCCCTTTGATCAAATACATTGATTCTATAGCCCTTAGTAATTTCACCATAACCCATGAAAATTCCTTCCTTTCCAGATGCACCCGATTTATTCCTTTTCTCTTTTGGCACATCTAAATATATAGGGCTTCCAAAAATTCTAAAATGAGATATGTTAGGTTTCTTACCGGTGAACATTTCTTCAGGAGTCTTAGAACCCAATGCTTAATGAGGGCATTAGTTTTGTACATATACGACAGTGTTTGCAGCTTCGGCCCATAGAAATTTCCAAAGTCTTTAATCATGGAGCATGGCACGGACAACTTCCACAATCGTACGGTTCTTCCTTTCCGCCACACCATTTTGTTTAGGAGTATATGGTGTAGTAGTCTCCCTCTTAATGCCAACCTCTTGCCATCACTGAAGGTCACCTTGTAGCCTTTGTCTTCCATTGCTGAGATGGACACTAGGTTCTTTTTGAGGTCAGGTACATATAATACATCCTGTAAGTGGATCATATCACCTTGATTCAATTTAAGAGAGACATTGGCTACACCTTTCACAGGATATTTCATATTATCTCCAAGGACAATTTCCAGGTTAGTTTCTTTCTCTATCAGATTATGGAGAACTTCTTTGTAACCAGTGAAGTGCCTTGAGGCACCACTATCAATGAGCCAAATTCTCATTGATTCTGGAGGAGCAAAGGTAGATAGAGCAGCTGGTAGATAATATTCATCATGCTTATTGTCAACAGTGTTAGATTCATACCTGGAATTTCTAGCCTTCTTGAATGATTGTCCTCTTCCTTGACTTCCAGCACTCCTTTTACCTCTGCTATTAGATTTTTCATTCCTTTGATAGTCATGAGAGGGATCTTGATCATCGTCCCGGTGTGAGTCCTTTCTATCAGGGCACTCCCTTGCATAGTGACCTGCTTTATCGCAAATGTAACATCATCATTTTCTTCCTCCCTTAGGTCTGGCCTTTCTTTTTGATTTAGTCCTGGAATTTTTCCTTTTCTTAACACGAGAAGAAAAATCAGCAGGAGGACCTTTAGGCATGGGCATTTCTTGCTCTTCAACCCTTGTTTCTTCTTGAATGCATCTAGCCATTAATTCCTCGAAACCAGGAATTACATTATTGTTCAAAAAAGTAGTCTTGAACACGTATCATTCGGATGGTAATCCTCCAAGAGTCGAGAGTACCATTTCCCTATCAGTAATATTCTCCCCAATAGATAGGAGATCATTCCTGATCTCGGTGATCCTTAAGAAGTATGCTTGCATACTCTCATCTTTTCCCTTCTTAATCTCCTTCAGCTTATTTCTAAGAAACAAAACTTGATTTGCATCATTAACTTTAAATAAACTCACCAGTCTATCATAGATTTCCTTGGAGGTGTTTAGGTCGGAGATGTAGACCACCGAGTGCTTGTTGATAGAGTCCCGGATGATCTTCTTTATTTTAACTTCGTCAGTTTTCCATTTGTTCCTGGTAGCAACAGGTGCATTTGATGGAGGCTCAACAATATTGCCTCTCACATGGTCCAACACTCCTTGATCTTGTAAGGTTAAATTGATAGACATCTTCCATCTGTGATAATTAGATCAATCCTACACCTCTCGAATCTAATAAAAATATTATCAGCCATGAATAAGATGACCCACATGGAGTTTGGCCCTAGTTGCCAAATTTAACAGAGTCATTCTGTGAGTATGAGAAATATGATGGTGGTGATGTCTTCTCACGAGATGACAGGAAGGATAGAATCATTAAACACAGAAAATTCAACTTGAAGTTTTAAGGTGGAAGGCTGAGAACACTTCTGAGTGTTCTTCATATTCCTGCAATGGCTAGAAATCTAATTTTTGTGAGAAAGATGGATGATGTAGGTGTAAATACAGTGTTCAAAAAATATACCTATAGGATGGTTCGGGGAGCACTGGTAATGATGCGGGGAGTTTGGATTGGAACTTTTTACAAGCATTTGGGTAGTATTGTTATTGATGGGTGCAATAGTTCTATGGTTCCTGAAAGTGGAGCACAAAATCTAGTGGTCTCTGGAGAAAAGACCATGATATGGCATCAAAGGCTTGGACATATTGGAGAGAAGGGCCTTCAAATACTTTATGGTAATGGTATGGCAAAAGTTATGTCTAATTTCTCTTTAGGTTTCAATTTCTATGAACATTGCGTATATGGTAAGCAGAATCGGGTGAGTTTCCCCTCTAGTGCTAAGAGGGAAAAAGGGATATTTGAGCTTGTGCACAGTGATGTGTCTAGACCTATGTTGGTTCTATCATTGGGTAAGTATATGTACTATGTATCATTTATAGATAACTTCTCAAGGAATACATGGATATATTTCCTCAATAAGAAATATGAAGTCTTTGACAGGTTTAATGAATTTAAGGCTATAGCAGAAAACCGGACAGAGAAGAAGATAAAGGTGTTGAGGACAGTTAATAGTGTAGAGTTATGCAAGAAGGAATTTGAAGAGTTATATAAGAAGTGTGGTATAGAACGGAAAAAGACTACTCTCTACACACCTCAACAAAACGGATTTGCAGAAAGCATGAACAGGACATTGATGGAAAAGGCAAGAATCATGCTAAGTGGTGTTAGATTACGAAGCGAAATATGGGAAAAGTCAGTGGAGACTACGTGTTACCTAGTTAATAGATAACCTTCATTAGTGTTGGAAGATAAGATTCCACATGAGGTATGGACTAGTACAAAACCTTCTCTTTCACATCTAAGGGTATTTGGTTGTGATGCATATGTACATGCTCCAAAGGAGAAAACAACCACGTTGGATAGTAAATCTGAAAGGTGCATCTTTATTGTGTATAACGATGGTTTAAAAGATTATACGATTTGGATCCTAGAAACAAGGAAGGTTGTGTACAGTCAAGGTGTGGTGTTTAGAGAGGTGAAAGATGTTATTAAACATGAAGTACTACCAAAGGAACCTGAGAAGAGAGAGTTTGAGCTAAAGGAGGCAGAATCAGACTCTAAAATAGAAGACGAAGCTGAAGATGCAGAGCCACAAACTCTAGCTATGAGAATATTAGTTCGAGAAAGAAGGTAGCCAGAAAGATATAATCAATCTGCTTTCTATTCAATTATTTATTTATTTATTATTGATGATGATCCAAGATTTGTCAGGGAGGCAATAGATTCAGAGGATAGAAAACTCTTGAAAGAGACCATGGTTGATGAAATGGCATGTTTGGACAAAACTGAGGCTTGGGATCTAGTGGAGTTTCCAGTTGTAGAAAGTTGGATAATATAACACTTATTCACAGAGATTATCCTGATTATACACTATTTGTGAAATGCATGCATAATACATAACCTCCTCTACCATTGATCATCAATTTGCGGAATTAATAAAAACAATCGCATGCGCACATTGAAACATCAATCACACATATCAACATAGTAAGTAATGGGGAAAGCATATAGCTGAAAACCCCCAACTATCTGTATATTATAATGATAGAGAACATGTAATAATACATAGTACAATACTCCTCACAAGTACTCAGTACTATCTCCACATGCTACACACAAACTAGCTCAGATCTGAACAAGTCACGGGTTCAAATCTCCTCCACTGTTTGTCTGCCTCTACTGCGCAATCCAAGTTGAGAATAGATCAGATCCAAGTTCGAATTCCCTTGGTTTGTACTGCGCAATCCTCATTGGCAATCTCAATCAATGATTGTGCAAATCTCATGCACAGCTATAGTCACAACTGATAGTAGTCTCACCCTTTCACCCACCTCTAACACATGTCTCCACTGAACTGTCCATGCACTAAGTTAACTGATGTATTCTTTAGTTGATTTATGAGTTAATAATTAGTGAATTAATTAATAATTAATTCACACCAATCATGACTAGTGTATTTGGCAGTTAGACTAAATACAACTAGTTCAACTAAGTCAAACTGAACACAACTCCATCAACTCCTCAATCATCTCCACCAAACTCAATCACTTGAGTTTTAACTGAAGTCCATCATGCAATAGCTCAACTAACCCATAGGAAAAGCGTATTTCCTTCTTGCAGTTGCATGTGCCACATCCATAGCTCAAACTGAAGTGTTGCAAGAGGATAAGATAATGTTTACAGTCCAAATATTATTAAGAGCTAATAATATTCGACTGTTCTATTTTTTGACTGGCAGTCTAAAAATAGACTCCACCCATATGTCTAAAAATAGAGGTCCACCTATTTTTACCAGCATGACCAATCATCCATAAATAGCATCCTGCAACTCATAGACCATGATCCATATGTCTAAAAATAGACTTTGCGCCAAAGTAGCCTGCGGGCCCACTTACTGAAGGCGACTTCTTTTCACTAAGCTCCATCATCTTGTTGCATTTTCAACAGTCTGCGCACACAGCTGTGGACTCTACCAGGCCTCTACGCACACAGCTATAGAGCCTCTTCCTACTACTATAACCCAAGGCTCAGACTTACAGACTCAGAGCCTAATCCCTTAATCAAAACCCATATTACTTTTCCAAGCTAAAAATTGTTGGATGTGTGCTTTAAGCACTGTTTCTTTTTTATGTGTAGCGTCCACCTATTCCTTTAGAGCCTAGGCCTCCCTCATCTTGGCCAGTCGCTGAGTAAGGGCGACCATTTGCACAATCCCTTGGACATTGTCATAGGCCTGCTGAAACTCCCGCGCTTCTGTCCCTACACGTTGTAATGTTGGGTCTTCCTGCAATGAAGTGAGGGTGAAGAGTGACTGATCTAACAAGCCTATGCAATCTTGTATGGTTCACTCTATTGTTTCCAACCCCGATTGAATGTGACGGTGGCACTGCTCTCTGACTTCTAGGGTGGTATAGAGTTGTGCCTTCAGCAGCAGTTCCAAGATCTACAAGTTGAGGTCCCGCTGGATCCTCGCTGCTTCATCCTTGGCCTCACAGAATCCATCAGCCAATTTGTGGATCTGTATAACTACTGGTAAGTCTGTCACAATCTCTAGCTCAGGGACACGAAGACATGCTTGCTCAACGATTTGTTCCAACTACTCAGTCTGCACTACCGCTTCATCACGTTGGAGGCTCAGTTGCTCGATGTTGATTTGTTGTTCACTGAGCATCTGTACTGCGCGTCGTTCTCTAGCAAAAATCTCTGTTGTTTCTCCATCCTGCAGCTGGTATAATATCTCTCGCGGAAGGGCAGCCAAGTTTAGGCCAAGTCCCTTGAGCTGGCCTACCGCGGCTTAGTCCTCCATGTTTTCCACTGTAAATGCTCCTTCTGGCAGCAGTTGTCTAACCTTCGTGACTAATGTAACTGCTTCTACGCAACTCTGTAAAGAGTGCGAAGATGTGTTATCTAGATCTTTGATCTTCACTATGCTATTATTAGAGATCTAGACTTAATTATGTATACCCAATATTCTTATTAACCATTCAACATTCATACCAAGTGCGTGCAATCATAAAACCATAAAGCAATGAATAAACATAACATAATCATAAAGACACAGATACATGAGAAAATGCACAATATCCCATAATCAACTTATCTTTCATTAATCCTTTGTTCAGATACAATCCCAACTCCGCCCTGTACATTCAGCTGTAGGGGTCTGTGCACACAGCTGCGAACTCTACCAGGCCTCCGCGCACACAGCTATAGAGCCTTTTCCTACTACTATAACCCAAGACTCAGACTTACAAACTCAGAGCTTAATCCCTTAATCAAAACCCATATTACTTTTCCAAGCTAAAAATTGCCTTTTACACTTAGAGCCTTGTTGGGATTTATACAATCCCATGGTCCACAGACCATGGGTAGGCCGACACATTCTATATTAAATTTCATTATTTTAGGGTGGAAAACCCTACACTTTCACGCTCTGCACCCGCATTTTGTGGGGTCTTTACATTACAATGACCAAAACTAGGGTTTTAAGCCCCAAAACAATGTTATGGGGGGATTCACTGCCCAACAGGCCCCGAACACAATCATTGTGACTCATCCCAAGTCACTCGGCTAGTGTAGTGATCTTCGCGTGGAGACCATCCAGCAACCTATGCACCTCGCTTACATCCACAAAACACTCTTCCATTGTCCATTATATCAATTATGCATGATTCTCTGATTCATCTTTATCAAGGGCATCTTCTTGCCTTAGCACATATGTACTCTGCATCTGTGCCAACTTTTCCTTGATCGTGGCGGTGACCGTGAATGCTTCCTCGAGCCAAGGCTGGAAGCGTGCTTTAAGCAATACTTCTTTTTGGCGTGCAGCATCCACCTGTTCCTTTAGAGCCTAGGCCTCCTTCATCTTGGCAAGTCATTGAGTAAGGGCGACGGTCTATGCGGTTCCCCTGATACTGTCATATACCTGATGTAACTGGCCTGCTTCTGTCTTCAGATGCTATATGGTTGGATCTTCCTGCAGTGAGGTGAGTGTGAAGAGGGACTAATCCAACAATCCCTTGAAGTCTTGTACAATGTGCTCCATCGCTTCCAACCCTGATTGAATGGCGCGGTGGCGCTACTCTCTAACTTCCGGGGGTGTAGAGGGTTGCGCCTTCACCCGCAGCTTAGCGATCTGCAAGTTCAGCTCCAACTGAACCCTCGCGACCTCTTCCTGGGTCTTGCGGACTCCAGCCACTAGCTGGTGATCTTTTCTGCTGCTAGGAGTCCCGCTGGCACAGCCAACTCTAATACGCTGCTACAGGCCTCCTCCATGGCCTATTCCAATCCTTGGGTGTGTGTGACCAAGTTGTCGCACTGCTGGCTGAGCTATTCTAAATTTGACTTCTGCTCACTCAAGACCTAGAGGGTGCGGCCCTTCCTGGCGCGAAGCTCAAGAGTTACCCCATCCTGTAGTTGGTATAGGGTTTCTCTAGGAAGGGCAACCAAATTCAACCCCCAACCCTTCATTTGACTTGTCATGGCCCTACCACACTCAGCAGCTGCTAACACTGTGCCCTCCAGTAATACAAAAGTGTTCTTGGTATGGGCATGCAACATCGACTCGGCTTCAGATGTACCTACCACAATGTGTGGTGCCATCATTCTTGGGGGTCGCACCTGCAATGCCTACAACTGCGCTCTAAGTGCCCCCAACACAGTTGTCTACTCCATCACCCGTTCATCAAAAGCATCCTTAGTGACATCACGAATTGATTCACGAATGTCAAGAAGGTCTCCCTAGGTGAGTTGGATTGTGTCGGCGGAGGTCTTTGTGGCCTTTGTCTTTTTCCACGAAGCTAGCTTCTCATGGACGCGCGGCCTCTTGAGTTGGGTTGACTTTGGTGCTGGCTCCGTGCATTCCTCTATCTCTACCTCCCCCTGTATGTCCTACTCTGTGGACATTTCCTGGCCTTCCTTGGTCTCTTTGGTAGTCATAGTTTTGGTTTCTGCTATCTACGCTGCCGCTGCTACCTCAACCGCCTTCTGTTGCATGGCCGCTTCTTCTTCCTAACGCCTTCTCTCCACTAGCTGCGCAATGCACAACTTGGTCTCCCTCTTTTACTGCTATGCTGTGATATTTTCCATTTTTGCCAAGTCCAGGGTGCACCACTCTAGAGGCCAAAACGCCATTACCACAAAGATCACATCATCTGTTGCATGAACGAGAGCTTCACCCATGTTTGTTCGGGATCTTTGTGTGCCCGGATATACAGGTTATGCATATCCGCCTTGAACTCTGCCATGCTCTGTAAGCTATTATGGACTGTAGGTGACAAACGTGGGCTATGATCGATCCATGTTTGTATGCTCACCTCTACGAACACCCAAAACACCTTTATTTCATGAATCCTCGTCGCGTCTTTCGTTGGCCAGAGTGATGTGTACCTCGTGGCTTCGGGTAGGTCACCTTCAACTGTGGGAAACTGGCTATCCTCTGGTAGTTCTCCTGTAACCAACAGGACGGATAAGAGCAACCACACATAGTGGAAGGTCTTACCCTACTCCTAGGCCTCCCTGCAATTTGTCAAAAACTCATCACAGAGGAACTGTGCCTAGTTGAACTAGATCCCCTCTGTGCATTGCTCTACTAATGCAATTACAACTGTTGGCACCTCGTCAACGCAGCACTTCCTCATCAGCTTGCCGGCCAGCAACTAGGTGGCTAGGTGCACCCCTTGGTCTTTGATGCTTGTAATTGCATACCCTCGCTTCCTCTTCTCCAGCTTATATTTGGCCTTCATAGCTTCTGCGAGGGCGAAGTCATTGTTCTTTCCTGCCACAGTTGCGGGGTTGTTTCTTTTGATGGGCAGCCAAGAAATTCAGTGAATTAGATCGGTCATGATGGGAATCATCTCCCCTAGCCAGAGATACCCATCATGTACTAGGCACAGTAGCTGCCAGATGACAAAAATAGTGACGGTCGTGCAGTGGTAATGGGGTATCCATCGTAGATGGAGTAGCCCAGCCTTCTCTACTCCGTGTAGACATTTCTGCTTCAATAATCGCTTCGCGGTCAACTGTGGTAACTTCTTGCCGTCCGCGAGGTCCCAGTTTTTGAACTTCATATTAAGTACCCGTCCCAATAGCAAACCTTCAAACCTTATTTCCTCAAGAAGGAGCGGGGTCTAGAGCACACTCTTTGTGGCCTCCAGGTCCTTTGGTATCTTGGCTTTCCCCTTCCACGAGGGGATGTAAGGGGGTAATTTTATCGCCGAAGGCACTTGGGAGACATTCTCCACCTCATCGTCTTGTGCTTCAACTTGGGTAATCAAGGCTTGCAAATCTTCCTCCTCCTCCTCTGTTTCGAAGGCGATGACTTTGCCCTTCTCTGCCATTGACAATTTACTAAATCGTGGGTTCAGTGGTGATACCCAGACTGGCCCCATTGTCTACTTGTCTTTCTGTGGTAGTAGCATGCGTGGTGACTTTGGAACCTCTGGTGCAGTTTTCGCCTCTCCAAGCTCCTCCTAGATCATACGAGGCTTTGGGTAACTTCCGCGAATCGGAATCTGGTCCTCACAGCCATCATCTTGTCTACACTGGATCCGTTCAGTCACGTACTCAAGGGTGGCAAGAGTGCTTGGTGCTCAATGCTCTGTACTAGCTCAAATCTTAAATAACAAAGTGTTGCCTCGAGGCGATCCCCAGAGATTTTATAGTATCATTTGAATTTGAATTCGACCATTCCCTCCACTTCTAAGTCATTAATACCTTCTTGGTGACAGATCGTTCTGAATCTAGCTCTTAATTCCTATCTTAATAGCCCATCGCCCAGTCCTTTCTGCTTTAAATTGAACCTCTTGTCATGAACATTGACATCAACAGTCACCTTCTAGCCCACCCACGTAGCAGCGTAGCCCCTTATGCGCGACCGTGACCCCTGTGATATACTAATGCTACATGTAACCTCCTTCCCGCGTAGCCCTCCTACAGACTTGTTTATAGTCTCGTGCTCTCTTGCAACTGCTGGGAGTGCTGAGACTGTGCTTCCTACAGATAGTTAGGTGGTCGCACCATCGGTGCAAGGCTTCATGTCACCTTCCAACCTCATCCGCAGGCTTTCCCTAGCCACCCTCACGTCAGTCCGCGTCTCTCATTCTTCCTTATGTGGTGCGCTTCCCTGGCTACTTTGTCTAATAAGGTGCAGTCGCAGCCATGGTAGTATAACCAAAAACTTGTGGTAATAGTCTTCTAGTGCAGTGGTAGAGCTGCTCATTCGTTGGCATGTTCTTCTGTCATCGCGTAATACTGGCACAATTTCGGTTTCAATTTTTCTGATATCCACACCCATTAACATGCTCTTATGCTTCATTCATACCCGCTCTTCTTCGATTTTGTGAAGCTCAATGTTCCCTCACTGAATGGCTTCTTGAATCTGCATGTGTTCGTCCTCGCATGGCTACATAATCTTTGATCTAGTCCTCGTGTGCTATCCCAATTATGGGATTTATTGCGTGAGGATTCTTTTCCCATGCTACGACCTCGACTATGCTTGTCTTTTTCGGAATCATTCCCGCGCTCAGGTTCCTGTGCATGGCCCTTTAGGCCCATCAGACCACTGGTATGCGCAAGTCCCAATCAGTTCATTCCGCCCGGTAAACCTTATTCAAGATCCTACGTACCCTCTTGAATGCTTCTATGTGGAACTTTTTCAGTGTGTGGCGCTTCTCCTGTTGCTGCAGCTGGATCAGAATGTCAATCCTTAGTCTAGGATGTGCTTTCACAACACACGTATGCACCCATCGACACAGGTGGGCACATAAATTGCGTCGTCCTGGCTGCCCGATTCCCATTTGGCGCTGGGGACTTCCAAACTGTATGCATATCCGTGTTCTATATTCAGGCCAGTTTCCAATAGTCTTCTTATGTGTACTCCACCACCGTGCGGGTGTCGCGCGCAATGCCCATTTCAGTGCATTGCACCGCTGTTGTTCCGGTATTACACTTTCAAATTTGTCTAAGAATTCATCCACCGTTGTTAACCCATCATACGTTGGTAGTTCCCTTGCTTCCATCGTCACGCACCGCAGTGATCTTATCATCATGTTGCAATTCAGCATTGTCACTTCATGCAACCGGTTCTGCCAGCGTTCTACTTCTTCATATGAATCTGAAGTACAGGAACTATCATGTTCTCATGAGATTCTCCCATCTACAGTCGGGTTCACTTAATCCTAGTCTTGCGTCGTTATCTGGTAAATGTAATCTAGCTCATCGTCGCACACAGGTTCAGTGTAACGTGCTCCTTCGGCTGGATCCAGCAGAACTACCATGCGTAGGGACTTTTTCTCGAATATCATCTTCTTCTTCTTCAAGTTGATGACTCCATTCATATCAGTGGCCCAGTCTATTCCTAGCAACGCGGGATAAGGATTACTATCATCCACAATCTCTATCACTTCAAAGTCCGTCTGCGTGCTCACACCTTCGATATCAACTATTACCCCTTACAACCTCCCCATGGGAAAAATCTTCTATTGGTTCGCCACTCGTAATTGAATAGGGGACCACTGTAACGCGGGATTTCCCATGCATTCCCCGTGTCTGCTTAGGTAACACATTCACGTCAGAACCCAGGTCTAGGATTACCTGATCCATTTCATATTCGCCAATCTGCGTCGTTAATCTCATTTCCCTCCCAGTGCAAAATACATGCTTTCCTAATTTTCGGACCATGCGCGGTTCCCCTGATCCCGCACACCTGGTGATCAACTCTTATAGTCCCTTAACTACCTTATTATCGTGCAACAATTTCATGCATGTCTCTAAAAAGGTAGTAAGCATAGAAGGATCCATTCCTAGCTCTGGTTGATCCTTACTACTTGAAGTAGAGGCCTTCGCGAAGCTCTTCTTAGCTTCCATAAACATCTCTTTGCACGTTCCAAGTCAAACTCAGGTTCCTTTGTAGGAGCCTTACAAACCCATGTATCTTCCTTAGGTTGCTTCCCCTTATCCTCTCCTGTGTTCACACTGCTTCTGAGCACCATATTCACATTTGGGTCTTCTTCGCGTGGTTCAAATCTCATCATTTGGACATTTTGAGTCGAAGTAGGCTGGAGTACCCCTTTCTCGTGCATCTGTGTGATCAACATAGGACAATCTACCATTTCATGATCAAATTGAGCACAGTATGAACAAGATATTCTCGTTGGGTTGGTACAATCACGAGCGTAGTGCCCTGGTCCTCCGCAATCGTAACAAATTAATTGTCTGCGGCCCCTTCCTAGGCCCATCCCTCCTCATCCATGACCTCGGCCCTAAAATCCAGCGCGCACCATCCCCACGACTAGGTCAAGGCCTTGCGTTTCTGTCTACATTCTATAGGTTGGAGTCTACTCCATCATCAACTCGTAGCTGCGACAAGTACGCTTGTTGTGTCCCACTGACCTATAAAAATTACAAAACAGCTACTACGGAGTCTGTGTATGCTTTTGCAATAGATGACAATTGTTCGTTGTGTGTTTTCCTCCAATCTGACAGATCGCGCACCACAGTGCGGGTGTCATACTTAGCCCTGCATGCAGCTATGGTCTCAATGGTATTGGCCCCCCTCCTACCAAGTAATTCACGAATACGGGACAATGATCCTTGTCATGGCCCTAGCCTTTGCATTTTATGCACCACACTTCCTCGCGTGCCTCCGGCCGTGGTGCCCTATCCTGCTTCAAGCTCTGCATTTCTAGGCAGAGATTTTGTAGCTATGCGTGGATCTGTTGAACTCCTAGCTTCAGATCCTATATCGGTGTTTCATGCAACCTCATCGCCATTTCCAATGCTTCAGCCCGGGTTGAAAGCTTCCGTTATGACAACGTGGTCCTCAGGTGGGGCGTCAAAGACGCCACAAACCACGCTCGGTGCTACGCATCTATTAGTGTCATATTAGTCTAGTGGATCATACTCTTCAGCCACTAATCCAGATCCCATGGGGTCTCGCCTGGAAGCATCGCGATCTCTTTAAACCCGATGATTGACTGCGTCTCAGATTTTGGCCGGCTAAATTCTCTGTTCAACACATTCTGGATCTCTGCTATTCCTGCATTTGGGTGACCATTCGAGTGCTTGATATACCATGTCAACGCATGATCCTGCAGTGCGCTCACCAATGTAGCCTTCTTGATGTTATCATTTGTAACCCCTTGTGCTTCCCACACTGCTCTTACCATGAACCAGAACTAATCCAAGTCCTCATTCACTACTCCTTTGAATACGGGTAGCTTGATCGCGCTTGCCATACTGAACTGATGGTTTGGTGGAGGTAGTGTGGGCGAAGATGGAGGTGAAGGAAGTGAAGCGAGTGGTGGTGTAAGTGGAGAAGGTAATTGCGGAATGCACTTCCTTATCAAACTGACCGCACTCCTCGGAGAGACCCGAGCGAGCTCTTCCTCGCTCTCTCACGAAGGTGAAATTAAGGGACTGTTTCCTAATTCCCCGCCACCTCTGTAGACCTTTCTGCTCCCCGTCATTCCAAACATTAATGTATTCGCATCACCCTTTTTCACATAACAGCATCTTAATCAGGTATTCAAAGATTTGATGTACTTACCTCGTGGTCTCTTGAGAAAACGTCCTTCTGCCTCGATGTAGCTCACAGTTGTGTCTATCAAAAATTCAGTGATAAACCCTCCTATTACTCGATCGAGCCAATGGTCCACAGCGTGTGCGATCTTATCTTCTGATGCCTCTAGTCTGTGCACTAACTCAGGATTCCACACTATTGGTTGATCGAGCTTGTACCTTCCCTAGCTGTTGACTAACCTCGCAATCCACTCATACAGTTCTGAAGGGAAGGACGCAAAAAAGATCTCGTGGATTTCCATATATATGTAGCGATCCAGCCACCTCTTCTCAGATATCTATGGAGTTATGTTTTCCTGTGTCACAAACTCGTGAAGCTTTTCATCCAACCACTCTTCAATTTCTTCCTTCGTAGGGTTCCAATGGCACGACAACAAACATCAGTTAGGCAGATCTTGGTCCCAGCAATGGAACCATTTGTTGAATTGATAAGGCCTGACCCAGGTTCAGAAGTGATTTAGCCAAACAAATCCCGAAACCACTAGCCCTTTCGGCAACAGTCTGCGGTGCGTGGACTGAGGTCTCACCCGAGGTAGTATGGGAGGTTGCTGGAACCAGTATTCCGCACCCTAGGGATGTCTTGATGAGGTCAAAGGAAGTTCTTGAGCCCAACCTACGCACTTGCGCTACTCCACACAGTTGTTTAACCTTCGTGACTAGTGCGACTGCTTCTACGTGGCTCTGTAAAGAGAGCGAAGATGTGCTATCTAGATCTTTGATCTTCACTATGCTATTATCATAGATCTGGACTTAATTGTGTATACCCAATATTCTTATTAACCATTCAACATTCATACCAAGTGCGCGCAATCATAAAACCATAAAGCGAAGAATAACATAACAGAAGCATAAACACACAAATCTATGAGTAAATGCACAATATCCCATAATCAACTTATCTTTTATTAATCCTTTGTTCAGATACAATCCCAACTCTGCCCTGCGCACTCTGCTGCAGGGATCCACGCACACAACTGCGAACTCTACCAAGCCTCTGCGCATACAGTTGTAGAGCCTCTTCCTACTACTATAACCCAAGACTTGGACTTACAGACTCAGAGCTTAATACCTTAATCAAAACCCATATTACTTTTCCAAGCTAAAAACTGCCTTCTACACTTAGAGCCTCGCTCTATTTATACAATCCCATGGTCCACAGACCATGGGTAGGCCAACACATTCTATATTAAATTACATTATTTTAGGGCAGACAACCCTAGATTCTCGCGCTTCGCATCCACATTTTGCGGGGCTTTTACATGACATTAACCAAACTCAGGCTTTAAGCCCCTAAAACATGCTATGGGGGGATCTGCTGCCCAACAGTCTCATTGGTGTATACACATACACACACACACACACACACACATATATATATATGAGAGACGAAGGTTACAATTATAATGAAAGGGTACAATGAAAGTTTCTTGTTGAACTACTAATATAATGCTAGAAATGCAAAAACTCAATTTACCTAAAAATACTCTATTTATGGCTACTAATATTAAGATTGTTAACATGTGTTAGCTCCCTATGCTTCAATAATGTAAATAAACTTAAACAATTGGGTAGCCATATGCCTCCCTAAGCCTTATGATAACTAAGTTAGCCTTCACATGCTAATACATAGTAGTAAAAGTTTTCAACAATGTAAATAAACTTAAACAGTTGGGTGGCCATATGCCTCCCTAGGCCTAATGATAACTAAGTTAGGCTTCACATACTAGTACATAGTAGTAAAAGTTTCAAGAGAAGGTCTTTGAAATGTCATATTTTTATAATCAATTTGTTGATAAGCTCACAAGCGCAAAATATTGAGATTTCATAACACCCTAAATTAATCGTAATGCGTTGGATTATTATTAAGTATTGATTTTAATACATCTAGAGTTTCAAGTAAACCTTTCATCTTCATTATGGAAGAAGAAAATATGTAAGCACGAGAATGATCTCAAAATGACACAAAACATGAAAATAAATAGAATTTAATAAAGTTAATAATGTAAATGTCCGGATTAAAAAGGGAGTGAGTTAATAGCTGTAAAAAGTCAACCATTCCATGAGGTTATTTTTCTGGGGTCAATGAAATGAAGTAAACATTTCATGAGGTTGTTTTTTGGGTCAATGAAATGAAGTAAAGTTTCCAGTGATGCATTAAGTTTTTGAAATTTTCATGTTCTAGGTAAAATAGGTTAAAGGGTAAAATTAAAT
>APFE031064979.1:26103-44473 GCA_000404065.3 Pinus taeda
GGGGATAGCATATGCTTGAGGAGCGTCATTTCGACGGAATCCGATGTCATTAAGTTTTAACGAGTCTGACAAAGGAAGAACTCAACATCTTTTCATGTTTAGAGAGTTTGAAAAGACAGCGAAAAGAAGACTCCAGGGGTGTCATTTTTCGTAAGGTTGTGTCTCTCGAGCGCGAAAAAGTATAAAACAATGCTCGAAAGAACCACCCGATCATTACAACCGAGGAGTACTTTTCGTAAATAGTGACATTGATCCGAAAAAGTAAAAAAGTGACCGATATCACGTCATTTCGTTTCCATTAACGAACCTGAAACGACAAGGGTCTGACGATCTTTTCATTCTTTATACGGTCGGAAAAAGAGTTTAAAAACGACCGCCTCTTTTTTACATTTAACGAGTCAAGAGGAATAACTCGGCAATCTTTTCACGTTTAGCGAGTCAGAAAAGAGCTAAAAGATGACTCCATAGTGACATTTTCATGTATTTACCAAGTCCAAAAAAGTATAAAATACAACTCGTTTCACCGTCGAAGCTGCGTAAAAGACCTGTCGCTGCACAAGAAGTAAACGTAAAATCCATTTTCGACCAAAAATACATTGAAATATTCAGAAATAACCTTTTTAAACCAAAAGATGAGTTAAAAAGCTTGTAAATAGCGTGAAAATGTAAAATTGAAATTACTTTTACCATTTTACCTCTTGAAGAGTGAAAAGGGTCCATTTGGGAGGCAAACTTCAGGCGGCGATTACGACCAATCCGTGCAACCATTCGCGACCTCGTCAGTTCCAGGTAAGAGGCGCTTCCCTTAGCTCCATTTTCATACCATTTTTTATTCATTTAGTTCCTGATTGAGCCCCAGCAAGGGGGAATTTCAAAATTAGGGCTTTGCCCCATTGGCACGGGTATCCAGCACGGACCCGCGCTAATGGGTGAAATACCCAAGGGAGTCGCACCATTAGCGCGACTGTTTTAAGAACAGTCGCGCTAACCACGCGACCCAAGTTTTTACATGTTTTGACCCGTTCAAATTGAAATTTCTCTGGATTAGAATTTGTCCAATGTCCTAATAAAGGCAAATTTGTCCTTGTGGGTGCAGGAAACAGGTCAAAATGGTGGCAGAATGGAAAGAGCGAGAACATGACATTGTGGATGCTTTAGCCATTGAGGATGAAGGGTGCATGAACGCCCTGAGGGATTGCGACCTTAAGAAATTCTTCCTCACATCATACATGCGGTCGCAACCTGAGTTGCTCCAGTTTATCATTGATGCTTGGGACATAGACGATCAAGTGTTTCATCTGCGGAATCAGACCTTAGAGCTCGAGGTCTATGATGTATACTTCATCACGGGATTGTCACGGAGAGGGGCGGTTCCTATTCTGACTAGTAGTAGACCTTCTGGGGAGAAGGTTGGTGAAGTGAAAGCTCGAGTGTGCCCGGAAGCACAATTCGGGCAGCGGAGTGCTAAGGTGTTAATCAACACCATCCGAGATTTGACTCTGAAAGCCATCCTCTTCACCATCACATGCGCAACTGGGGTACAAGCGCCCCATGAGGCCAGCAAGAACCACCTGATCCTAGTGACTGAATGCCTCAGTCCGACCATTTTTAACTGGGCTGCAGCGGTGACTACTAACATTAAGAGGCAGCTCACCAATTGCAAGCGAGTGGAGACGAAACAGTTTGCATATGGCTCGATCGTGATGTTATCACTTAGAACTAAAGGTTTAATGCATACAATTACATGCCCTAGTCCGATGACAAAGGTTTATGTTTAACCTGTTTCCATTTTTATTTGCCTCACTTAGGAATCGGAGTTTTAAAGGTTTTAAGTTTAATTTAGACTCTGCTCCTATTGGCTTTTCTCCACTCATCATTATTCCATAAGTCATGTCTTGTTTAAGCCAAGTCACCTTGTCCTTTAGTGATTCCGCAGCGCAGTCTTATTGGCCCATTTCGCAGCGCAATCATAGTCTGGCAGTTTCGCAACGTGTAATGATTAACCCATTTCGCAGCGCATCATTAAAAAATATAACTAACAGCGCTGCAAAATCATGGATTCGTGCATTCCGCAGTGAATCTTTCTTGAAATGTCAAGTTCATAGGTGAGTCAGCATGTCCGTCCATTCATGCCAGTCTAAGGACCTCTTGAAATCATGTCTGAACGTTCACTTGCCGCTCCTCCACCAATAGATTTCTGATATGCAC
The DNA here is from genome assembly GCA_000404065.3 of Pinus taeda. Taxonomy (NCBI): domain Eukaryota; kingdom Viridiplantae; phylum Streptophyta; class Pinopsida; order Pinales; family Pinaceae; genus Pinus; species Pinus taeda. The sequence goes on from APFE031064979.1 coordinate 28,312, forward strand.
GGAAATCTCATTCCCAAGAGATTTTACCATGCATAGTCCTTAATTATGGTCGTGAAGGTGGCATGAGTAACCAGTCATGTTCCAAATTTGAATTTCAAGCGAGGCTGTTCAAGCGAGCCTGATCACAAGCGAGGCTGAGTTAAAAAGGGACGTGAATCATCTCGACCGGACTTGTTAGAATTCGGCTGTGAAGATTTCCAAGTTAGAATTTCGCTGTGAGAATTTCCAAGTAAGAATTTGGCCGTGAAAATTTCAAAGTGAAGATGGAGAGAAAGGAGCACAAGTCCGGTAAATGCCAAAGGAATGAACCTGAAGGCCTAGACATAACCTTGAGAGATGAAGGCGTGAAGAAGGCGTTTAAAGATGCCGAGTGCTGGAGATTTTGTAAAAAGCTGCAAGGAGGGCATGCACAGGTAACAAAAGAGTTTGCACTTAATTTTACTGGTTTGAATTCAAAGGTTGCCATGTTAGAGATATCGGTTTCTCCAGAAGCGATAGCTGCTGTGACCGAGATACCAAGAGGCCAGGAAGAATGGTTTAAAAAATTTAAATTTTGATAGAAATCCTTGTAAGGAGTTCTTAAAAGAAGCATATGTAAATGAGGATTATACAAAAGCAGTGCCTAGGTTCTATCTCAAGGAACATTATGCTCTTCTTCTTACCTGCATTCAGAAGTATTTAACCTGTGAGGGAAGATACAATAAGGTTTATCCTTATCATTTCAAATTGCTCCTGCATTTTACTGGGAAGGTCTCCATAAACATTCCATTTTATTTATTTCGTAGTCTAAGTAAAATGTGGATAAGGTGCAGCTCAGGAAAGAGGACTGTGAAACCTCTTTATTTCACCATGGCCTGATTAAGTTGTTGATTCTAGATAGCCTCCAGAAGATAGGCCGAGACTGGAATTCTTTTATCTTTATGGCTGGTTTCCAAAGCAAAACTGGTCTTACTCCTCAACTAGTCAGAGAGTTTACAATAGCTGAGCTTCAAAGGGAGGCAAGAGCTAAAAAGAAAACCAAACCACAGCCACCAAAACCAGTGACGCCGTCAGTCATTCAAGAACAGCCTCAGAAAAAAACAAAGGAGAAGACTCAGGGTAAGATGACTGTACCCAAAGTAAATAAACCTGAAGCAGTCACAAGGGTGAGGACAAGGAGCTAGATTAATAAAGAGAAAGGCAAAGCCATAGTTATCGAAGAGAGCCCTGTGTCTAAGGCGAGCCTAAATGATCTATTACAGGCTATTGAGTTAGAACAGTCTAAACCGGTTGAGATTGATTTGACACAATCACCACAGGTAAAGGTTAAGAAAACAAAGACCTCAAAAAGGCTTAAGTTTGATGAGCCAGCCTAGGAATTTGTTTTCAAGCCAAGAAGACCCATGACTAGGAATTTCCAGCAGGTACAAGAAGCACTGCCCAAAACAGAGGAAAAAGGGAAAGGAACATGACCTCAGCAAAAAAGCAGCAAAAGTAAAGCAGCCATTACATCTCAAGGAGATTATGTGGCAGCCATGAAAAGCCAAATAGAAGCAACTGAGGAAGAAATCAATCAACTGAAGAAAGCCGCTGAAGACTTGAAGGCAGAACTAAGCCGGGTACCTAATAAATGAATTCACTTTTCTGGAAAGATTTTGTTCCCAATTTTGCTAATGTTGCTTAAATCTTAGTGTTTTGAAGATGTTTAAATCCCTGCTACACATGTGAAGCATCAAAGGGAGTTTTTGGCAACCGATGGTTGGATGATATGAGCTCTCGGGTTAAAAAAGTAAACTGTTTTAAATAAAACAGCAGTTTCGTAGCGCGCTACGAAACTGCTGTAGATGATGTTTTTTAAAAAACGCAGACAGACAATTGATTTTATGAGCGGGAGTTTTTGAAAAAGGCACACCTGTCCATCACCACAGCCTACAACATATCTGAAACGTGGCCACGTTCCATTCTTTGGGATATTAAAGACTCAAAAAGGTGTTGTTCATGTTCGAGCAAATTATGGAATAAAGAAGCCGAGAAACAGGGGACATCTCCGAATACCACGGGCAGATAGGGATTCAACGCTTAAAGGCCAATATGGTATATTTAATATCCAGCTCAGCGAAATCTAAAGGGAACCAGGTGTCAAAGGACGAGGAGTAGCCACTATGGCACGAAGATGGAGTTAGAGTCATAATCTATTTAGGACTTTTTAAAAGTTACAGTCAGCAGTTTATTTGTATTAAATAGACAGTTAAATAGTTGATAGGTGTCTTTAGAGATAAGGATCGAGTTAAAATTCCCCTCATGCTGGAGGAGGAAACTGGAATTAGTTAGAATAAGGATTATATATAGCTGAGACAGCAATGTAACAAGGGTTGGAGATTTGATAACAGAAAGTACTGTTTTAGCTTATGTAAAGACCATTTTCAGTAATACAAAGGATCTACTTTTCTTCTCAGGATTCACAAAGGATTTGTCATGTTCAGAATATGTGTTTTGTTCTTCCCTTAATGTCTTTTTTCATTTGCATGGATGCATAATCACTCAGAATTCACTGATTGTGCTCTGATTTCCTGTATGCATGTGTGAACTGTGGTTTCATATAAGTTGTATTCTGAACATTTAAATGCTAAGTGCCCTGACTTCTATGCAAAGGTAGTGTCATTGTTTATAGAAGCTTGATTGACTCCATAAGCCCAATGGGAACTTATAAAATGTTTATCCAGCCACTATAGTTGTCTATGTTGTTACATCACAAGAGTTAGCCATCTTATCATTAATAAAAAATCATAAACCCCTTTGAGAGAGCCCTCTCAGGCTAAGGAGGCTAAGCCTTAGTCAAAAGCTTGGTTTGAAATAGTTACTTAGAGTCATCCTGACCAGCAGCCTATCAGGCTTGATTTTGAGATAACACCTACCATATTATAAGGTTGAGCAATCCAAGTCTAAATACTTTGAGCTAGATGATGCTTCTGTAGCTCTCGTTGACGATCACATTTCTACTAGTGTTGAATCAATGATGAGTTTCATGAGTGATCAATGATTTGTAGTTTTGATGTCTAGCTTTGCTGCTACTATGTAGCTCATGTTGATGATCCCATGTAGTGGGATCCTAAGTTGATGATCCCATGTCTACTAGATGATTGATGTTATATGGTTTAATCCATGTTTTTATGCCTTTTATAACTAATTCATCATTCTACATTCTTTTGTTGACATATATGCATCAAAATGTATAAAAATATATATTATATAAAATTTGCTCCCGACTCGGAAGCTTTTCACAATTGTCGTTCCCTGCTCCTGCTTTTGCTTTCGCTCCACACTTCTGTTGTCACTTCCAAGCAGCCTTGCTACAATCTTCTTTAGTCTTCAGGGGTTTGCTCCTCTAGACTTCCATCCCTGTAGCCCCAGCCAACTCCTTTACGCCTGTGGCTACTCTCCATACCAACAAGCTACTCCCTTTAGCCCATTGATTGTTGTTTAGTCCTCCTTAGTAGCCCCTATACGTCGTAGACAACATTGTCTTAACAATTACTCAAACCTTTAGCTGGTCTCCTACTATAGGCTCAACCTACCCTAACCTGGGTCCTCTTCAAATCTGTTGAAAGCTACAACACCTCTATTTAGATTGTGACTTTCCTTTGAGATCCCTTTCAACCTCACGACTAACTTTCTCTGAGGTCCTTAGGCCCTCAACCTTCCCTGTTCACCCTAACAAACTATCGGCTAGGCCTGTTGCCCTTGGATCTACAACCACCTTCCTAAACAGATTACTCGGCCTTCAAACAAAAACTCATCCTTGTTTTGGTCTCTTTGAGCACAAAACGCTAACTTGGCCTTCTTGGATAGACTCCTTACTTGCTCTTGTGGCTCTTTCTCTAACGTTGCGGCTTCTCTTATGGTAGATCTCCTTGCACAAGTGTAACCCATCACACTTACGACTAAGCTCACCTTTGGCTCTCTATTTATAGCTCTTGTGTGAGTGTTTTGGGGGTTTCCTTTGTCCTTCAAGAAACCCCTATTTACCACTCAATAACAAATTAGAGTATATTATTAGTTTTTTTGGGTTTCAAGCCCATAACTTTGGGTCCAAAACCCAAACTGTGGGTACTTTGCCCACAGAGTCACTTTTGTGGGTTTTCTCCACTAGGAAATACCTTTCGAGCTACATAGATTTCAACACTCCCTCTTAGTGAGGAAGGTATTTCCATGTCCTTCTCGTAGAAATATCTAGCTCCATGACTTTCCTTGAATTCACATGACTTCCTTGCATGAGCCATGACTATCCTCGCATGTGCTATGTCTTCATTTGTGTTTGATCGGGACTTATCTTACATGGTGCATGAATGTCCTCGCATGTACCATGACTTTTCCTTGTGTGATCCATGATTGTCCTCGCATGGTCTATGACTTTCCTTGCATGGGCTGAAATCTCCACTTCCTCTCTTGAACCCTGAAGGTTAGACTTCCACTAGGCCACTGACTTTCCTTTGAAGTCTGCCTCTAAAGCTAGACTCCCTTTGAGCCTATGCAACCTCTTCTACTTACTTCGCTTTCCCTCCCAGAAAGTGTTGCAACTGAACTTGTGTCCTTTCAAGGTCAGTCCCAAGTTGCATTGAACATTGGGTCTAGTCCACTCTAGACCATCACAACTTAACTCTACGAGTGTCCTCATCCTCCTAAACACCTCATGGGCACATGGTTATGCTATTGGATGTGCAACTCGACAAACTAGTGAAGATACTAACTCATGATCAACTTGCCATTAACATGAAGCTACCTTGTTCATGCCAAAGCACTCCTTGCCAAGGCACCTAAACTGTCTCAACATACTTTGACAAGTCAACGAAAGTCCATAAATAGTGTCGACAACTTGCCACTCAATATACTGTTGAGCACTGAGTTCTCCACCAATCCACCAGAACTCCCATCCTATCTCATCACCAAACTAGTCAAGGCCACATCTCTGTTAGAATTTTACGTAGCTCGGAGGGTATTTCAGAGAGGAGTATACCCATCAAAAGTGGTTGGTTGGGCAATTTACCCAACGTTGGGGTTTTGGATCCATAGTAGTGGGTTTGGGAGCTAAAGAAACTAATTGTTTATTCTAATGGGTTGAGAGGCTAAACTACTAAAGATCTAGAGGGTTCCTAAATGACCCAAAAGAAAAATAAAAAATAGAGGCCAAAGAGAATGGCCTAGGCACACAAGTGAAAGGACTCATTTGTGTGCAAGGAGTGCTCTAGAAGAGGGTCGAGTTTTGCCCATGGAGAAGCCCTAGTCTTGAGAGGATAGTTGTAGCCAAGATATGTCTTGTAAAATAGGTCGAGTTGAGTTCTATGAGGAAGGCCAAGTAGGCCGAAGTTGGGGAGATTGTTCTGGTCTAGATATGGAGGGATCGAGCCCTAGTTAAGCATTGATCTATCTATGAGCATCAAATTTGTCAAGTTGTGGAAGGTTAAAGCCTGGCTAAGGGAAAGGAATGTTGGATAAAGCTTAAGGTAGACTTTTAGCAAGACCGAGGGTTGTAGAAGACTATAGGAGGGCTTGTAATGGTGAGCCGCAATGATGGAAGAGAGGTTTTGTAGCAATAAGGGCACCAAACCTAGGACTGAGGATAGATCCGTGGTAACGAGGTTGGCCAAGGTCTGCAATATACCAAAGGAGGGCTAGTTCTATGTTTTATAGAGCAGCAGAGGACATGAAGATCTGGTTGTGGGCATAGATCGGCCCAGAAAGGGCCGCAATAAGTCTGATCATGGGAGCTGAGTTGTAACAGATCTAGCCACGGGCCTGGACAAGGAACCATGGTGCCTCAGAAGTCTGTTACGGTTCAGACTGGAGAGGTCATGGGTTTTTGAGCTACGCAGAGAGCCTTCAGCCTAAGATAAGGCTAGCCGAATTCTAGGGAGGGCTACCTCAGTGATACCAGAAGTCTAGTTCAACAATACATTGAAAGGAGAAGGTAGTCATGGCCCAGAGAAAGGAGATTCAAGCTAGTTGAGTTGAACAACAGCCTAAAGCCTTATCTCAGCAGAAGGCAACAAAAGGATTGTTTAGTAATGGAAGTCTAACAGAGATTTTGAGGGTTGATATACAATGAATTGAAGGATTAGTTTATTGTGAGTAGTTGAAGCAGTTTTGGAGCTAGTTATGCAATGACTTTGAAGGACGAACCATCGTGAGCAACTGTGTATGCAAAGATCTTAAAGGAGCGATTTCTTTGTGAGATTGGATGCAAAGGGCAACTAGAAGAACAATGGAAAAAGAGGGCATAAAGGGTTGAAGACGAAGGACTGCCTTCAACAAGTAAGTCCAGAACCGTCTCTGCATTTTTATTCGGCAAATTGCAGATTTGATGGATCATATTGCAATCCCTAATTGTACACTATGTATACTAGTTGTATCAGGGTTTTATGAAGGGCCATGATCCCTAGTACGAGAACCCCATGATTCTTTTATTGATGGACTAGCAAAAAACCGAGCTTTAGGCTCAATATACCTGTGTACTTTATTGATTTCACTGTTGTAGATTTCCATTGTGCAAAGTGCTTGTATGTTGGGGGTTCCTAGTATGTTTGTGTGCTTGGTTAGCCATAGACCAAATCTAGGGCCTGTTACCCACCACATGTGGGCATAGTTTTAAAAAACGGTCGGCTTGAACCAGAAACCAATCAAACCGGCCAAAAAACTCGGTTGAAGGGTCCATTTCGCCCAAATTTCACAAAAACCGGCTCGTTTCGTCCTAAACTAGTCGGTTCATTGCCAAGGCTACGACAGACCCACATGACGTGGTTTTGGAAGCTTTCCATGTGCTTTGGAGGCAAAATAAGAGTTGTTTCCCTCCAAAAACACCCTCTCCAAGCCTTTAAAAGGACCTCACCCCTTTCATTTGCCTCACACATCTCATTTGGATGTTTTGTGCGTTTGATTGGGAGCTTGAAGAGTGTTGAGTTTTTGCTCGAGTATTCATCTTGGAGGCTTGGAGTTGGAGTTATTTTGGAGATAGTTTGGAGCTGTTAGTAGAGTTGGCATCTTCAAGAGGAGGCTAAGGAAGCTAGTTTGCATTTCTAGGTAAGGATTTTCACTTGAAAAAATTCTCATTTCATTGTTGTCCATGTACTAATTTTTTTATGTGTTCTATGCTATCGAATCTCTAGTAATACGCTGTCAAATTTTGTAGGCTACATATGCATTTTTTTCCTAAATTTATCTTAGCTTTTCCATTTTTCTTAGCTACATTTTATTTTTTAATGGCAGATTTCTTTGCAAATTTTAGTTATTTCAAGCCAGCATGGCTCCAAAAGCCAAGGACATTGCATGGGCTCATTGTGATGTGATTGATGGAAAAATGATATGCAAATTTTGCAATAAACCTATTGGATGTGGGGGTATTCTCAAATTGAAACAACACTTGGCTAGGATAAGAGGCCAAGTAAAGCCATGTGAAGCACCAAATGAATTGTTAGGCCCTGTTAGGGCAAAATATCTTTTCAAGTTTCAAAAGTTTGATGAGAATAAGGCTAGGGAGAAGGCCATCCAAGATTAAATTTCAAGGAAGAGGGAATTATTAGAAGCCATGAAAGGGAGTGGGTATGATGATTATGAGATTCAAGACTCTTCTTCTATCCCTTCCACCAATGACTCTTTTCACTATGTTCCTCTTGCTTTTGACGAAAAATCTAAAGGAACAAAGAGAACAAACACTCAGAGTCATTTCTCATCCTCTGCCACCATTGCCTTTGCTAATCCCACTTCCTCCCAGCCAAGTCGTTAACCCACTTTGGATCAACATTGGAAAAAACAATGCAAAAAAACTTCTTGTCAATACATTTCTAGATGGTGATATGATGTAGATATCCCATTTAATGTTGCTCGCTCACCTTATTACCAAGCTATGTGGGACTCTGTTATAGTTACATGAAAGGGCTTCAAAGGCTCTACTATGCATGACTTGAGGGGAGCTCTTTTGCAAAAAGAGATTTCTTCCATTGATGAGTATTTTGCTGAGTATAGAGAGTCATGGCTCAAAACAGGTTGTTCGATCATGTCAAATGGATGCACTAATGGAAAGAACCGCACTACCTTTAATTTCCTTGTTTCTTGCCCTCAAGGAACCATGTTTTTGAGATCAGTTGATGCATCTGACAAGGTGAACGATGCAACCCTTCTATTTGAGCTTTTGGATGAGATTATTCAGGAAGTGGGGGAGAAGAATGTTGTGTAAGTCATCATAGGTAATGCCTCAAACTATGTTCTTGCTGGAAAGATGATTGAGACCAAATATAAGACCATATTTTGGACTCCATGTGCTGCACATTGCATAGACCTCATGCTTGAGGACACAGGCAAAGTGGAGTGGGTAAAAAAACATTGTAAAGCATGCCAAGTACAATATAAAATACATCTACAACCACTCATGGGTATTGAGCCTAATGGGGAAAAATACTAGGGGAAAAGAGCTTGTTAGGCCTGCAATTACGAGATTTGCAACTCACTTCATCACATTGCAATGTCTTAATTCTCAACAAAAAACCTGCAAAAAATGTTTTCTTCTGATGATTGGACTGAATCTCGGTGGGCTCTTAGACAAAATGGAAAAGACACCATAAAGAAAGTTTTTGACAATTATTTTTGGAAAAGGTTTGCAGAGTTTGTGAAAATTACCGAGCCCCTTGTTAAGGTGCTAAGGATGGTGGATGGGGAAAATTGGCCATGGGCTACATTTATGAGGTTATGGATTAGGCAAAGGAGCAGATACAGACAACTTACAAGGATATGTTAGCTAAATATGGTCGTATATGGGAGATCATTGATAACAAATGGAACAATCAACTCCATAGTCTTATCTATGCAGCTGAGTATTTTTTGAACCCAAAGTATCATTATAAAGCTAGGCTAGGAGATTTGCAGGAGGGGAGGGTCAAAGATGGATCGATTGATTGCTTGGAGTGCATGGTCCCTATCCATGCAAACCAGTTGGAAATACATAAACAACTTACTCTTTTCAATATGACAGCTGGTACCTTTGGAAAAAACTTGGCAAAGATGGCAAGAGATGTGGATAAACTAGGTAAGCAATTCCAATTTGTTTTTATTTGCAAGTTAAATTGTTTACAAATTTATAATTCAAGTTATCTCTAAATACTTGTAATTTGTAAATAAGTAATGAAATGGACTAAGTTACTAAATAATGTCTTTTTCTTTGCAGCACATCGGTGGGAGCCATTTGGAGGCCAATGTCCTTAATTGCAAAAGTTTGTAATTAGAGTCCTTAGCCAAACTTGCAATGCTTTAGGTTGTGAGTGCAATTGGTCTATTTTTTTGTGCATACACACGAAGAAGAGAAATTGTTTGGAACAAAAATGGTTAAATGATCTTGTCTTCGTGCAATACAACCTTCGACTAAGGCAGAACCAAATGATAAACAAAATACCTGATCTAGATCCCATTATGTTGGACGATATTGATCCAACATCATAATGGGTGGAAGAGAATGAAGATCCTGTGTTTGATGTTGATTTTACTATTGACATGGCATTAGGGGGGAATGAAGTAGATTTGGTAATGCCTTCAGAAACAAGATTAGTAGCTGCATCAAGAAAAGGAAAACAACCAATGGAAGGCACTAGTCGTGCAACTCGACCAACTCATGCTTCCATTAAGTCCACTTCTATTGTTTTTAGTGGCAGTGTTACTACTAAGGTTGCAGATGAGGCTGAGATATCCTCAGAATCTGAACCAAATGATGTCTATGTAGCTCTTGATCATGATCCTGTGTCTAGTAGTGGTGATGAATTTGATGATTGATCATGTGTAGACTTCTAGTCTTGTGTTAGGCCAATGGCCTCATAGCTTGTAGCATTGTTTTTGGACTTTATAGGCTATTTAGAGCCTCATTGCTTATGTATTTTGTCGATGATATGTATTGCAGTCGGTGCCATTTTGATATATTCACCTTTACATGGTATATTGATGAGCAAACTTTGCATATTTTGTCTCTATTGGCTTGGAATCATGGTTTTAAATCTTAAAAATAGTTTGTTTCATTAAAAATTAATTATTTAATGTATTTTTTTAAAAACCAGTTCATTGAGATCTAACCAGTCCCGGTTTGAAACCCAGTTTATTAGGTGGGTTGGTCAGGTTTTTAAAACTGTCTGTGGATGACACCCATAGGAGACAATTTTTCTCCTAGATGGTCCTCAGCCGACAGCCACTAGATAGCTAGATGTGCCACTATCTTTGCCACCTGAGCCAACCATGTGGTCCCTCGACCATCTATTATGATTGTATGTTTGAAGGTGGGCACTCCAAACCTGAAGGTATGGCCTTTATTGTGTAGTTGGGTATTTTTGTTTACTTATCATGGCTACTTTTGGGCATGGATTAGTGGGGGGATTTGGTGGAAAGAGTGTGCTAGGTCTGTACTCTCGTCTCCTTTGCCCCATTACATGGTTAACCTTGTATTTTAGTCCCGTGGGATTTCCTTTATTGGCTATTGACTTTAGGGATGGAACTACATGGGAAAACTCGATCTTGGTTGCATGGCCCCACTTCCCGACACCATATACATCACCTCCCCTCCGCTTATTTAACCCCATTCATCACTTTTCCCATCCGGGTCCACATTTGTCCATTGGGTTCACAAGGAGTTAGCTTCCCCCTCCCATTGTCCACACCTTGGGTCGAGCCCAAAATGATGCCCCGGAGTTTAATGCAACTAAAAGAAAAGAAAAAGAATATTTTGACCACTCTCAACAGAAAATGTACCATAAAACGCAAAAGATGGTCGGGACATACACATTTAGCACATGGGCAAAAGCCAAACATGAGCTATACCCCTATCATTATGGCCATAACCCTAGTTCTAGGCTTGCATCATTAAGGAACTCATGATTGTCCCAACCCTTGGTCCTGGTTCTAGGCTTGCATCATTAAGGAACCCATGATTGTCCCAACCCTTGGTGGGCGATGAACAGTGCCACCTTAAGGGGATATTCATTGCTATATCCTACACATCATGCTCTCATCCCCTGGAGCCCCGAGCAGTTATGAAAAAAATCTATCAAAGGAAAAAGACATATGAAGAAGGTTGGAAAAACAAAGGCTTGGGTAACTCATGTACCATGATTACTCCCACCTACATCCATATACCCAAGTGTGGACTTCCCTATTATAGCTGCCCTTGTACTATGGCATGTGGCTTGGAGCATTCCTTGATGCCCCATTCCATTCCATCATTACATCACATGCCACCTACCACTTGATGGATGTACCATGAACATGTCACCCCCTTTAGAGGTAGAACCACTTAATAGGGTCCTTGGTTAACCACCTTATTGAGCTTGGAGACACTTGTACATGCTAAAGGCCACTATGGAAGGGCATGCCACTACGAAGTGTCCACTTGATTCCATGACTTGTAAACTATTTTACTTGATTACTCTAATGATTTGTTGAACTGGAAGGCAAGAGGACACATTGGATCTTATACAGGATTGCAAGTGGGTCTCCATTTGTGGTTTGGTCTCCCTATACGGGATCCTGTTAATTTTAGGTATGTTCTATGCATAGAGCAATTTATTTAAATTTTCATAGTTAGCTCAATATCTTTTCCAGATTAGCAATCACATCAGCATTAAAGTAAACTACAGATAGAACATAAACATAAATCGCAGAAGACATGCCAAGACAAGACGACACAAGATGTGGCGCTAGCCAAGGACAAACCCCAAAGTGGGGAAACACTTGATCAATTCTTCTTATATGTTCTTCAATAGTTCAGCACAGAGAGAGAGAGAGAGAGAGAAAGAGAGATAGTAAATTTACAATAAAAGTCAACACTTTGACTTTCTAGATAAGAGAATCAATCATCTCTACATGAGATCAGTTGAAGACATACTGCTTCAACTAATTCTCCAAGGTGACTCCTTCACCTATCATTGTGCTGCATCTCGTCCATGTGTTGCACCTCACCGTGCTACACCATGCTACAACATTATACCATGTTCCTGAGTTGCACCATGCTGCTCCACTGCTGAGTTGTACCTCATCACGCTATACACAACTTGCTACTCTTAATCATGATATTGCACACATCATGCTGCTGCACTAGCTGTCACTACTTTATGAGATAGGTCATCAACATTCAGTGCTCTTCCTTCATACAGTCAACAATGCAGGTCTTCAAGGTGAGGCTCTACCACTTGAGCGATCCTTAGATCAAACTGTGTTGCTGGCTATAGCCTACGACCTAGCCCAATAGCAAGTTAAGCCTATGATTATTGAGTCCAACAAGATTGACTGAATCTGAATATACACAAGGGTAGTTTTCTTCATTGTAATGACAACCTTATAAACTGTCCTCATGAACAACCTCATCACTGCACTGTCACCACACTTCTATGACACAGTCTTTTATGCTGTGATGATGATTGGTTAAGGCACTTCTTGGTTGTAGCTTAGGGATCCAAACAACCCTAAAACAACAACCTCTAGTTCCTCCTTATTGCAGATTCTACTATCCCTCAAGAATAACATTAACTTGCCCAAACAGTCCTTAAATAGGCCACTTTGTCACCTACAGCAATGTGGCATTCTGACAGCTGCTTAGATGACTGTAACAGGTCTCTTCGAGCTGCGTATAAGGTCTTCTTGCTGTGGAATAAGGGATGCACATAACAGTGGCTAGGCATCATCCTAAATTATGTCTAAGACCTTTCCTTGACAGTGTTTAGGAGGAGCTTCTTCAAGCAGCGTATAGGTCCTCCCTTGACTGCGTATAAGTCTCCTTCAGGATTGCGGATTACGACTCCTTAACAGCGGATAGATTAGGTCTCTTTTGACAATGTTTAGTCCTCCTTTGTGCAACGTATAGAAGCCTCCTTAAACTGCGGATATAGGGTTGTATTTAGACCTTCTTTTGCTGCATAATAGGACCTACGGTAGGGTTCCTTCCAACTGTGGCTATGCCTCTTTTGTGACTGTAGCTAGGGCTTATTAAGGCCTCCTTTATACAGCGTATAAGGATCCTCCTTACTGCATCTAGATGTCTAGCGTATAGATCTCTTCATGGTTGAAGCTTGATCTTCATTAGGGCAGCGTAGAGGTCTCCTTCATGACAGCGTATAGGATAGGACATCCTCTAGGGAAACGTATCCTCTTTAGGTCTCTCCTCCCACAAAAACCCAAAGACAAGTGGAGAGGAAGAGATCACCAAGAGTATCAGTGTCTAAATGACTTGAAGTCCTCCTTTATTTATACTAAGACGTTGAGCACAAGTGGGGTTTATTTGGTTGTTGGCCAACCTTGACGAATTGTCCCATAACACAAATAAATTCATATCTCCATGAATACTTATCGGAATTGGATGATCTTTAGATCAATCGTACACCTCACGATGAAAGGGATCCAAGAAATATATTAGCTGCCAATAATAAGATGACCCACATGGAGTTTGGCCCTAGTTGCCAATTTTAACACTCCCTCTCAACTAGGGAGAACTCCATCCACTGATCCATATGTCCGACTGTACTCTCTCTACCATCAGTGCCCTGCACTGCTCTGCTGAGCTTTGCTAAGTTCTGCTCTGCTCTGCTGAACCACGAAGAAGAAGAATTGATCGAGAATGTCTCATACCATTCTCTACTGACCCGAAGTCAGTTTTGTCTTACTAACCCGAAGTCAGCTTTATTGATCTCAGATCAATATTACAAGAGAGTGTCTCAAATCACTCATACTGATCCCAGATCAGTTACATTGATCCCAAACCAATGGAGGTCATCCTAGCATAGGGAGTACAATAGATACAACGATGCATCCAACGATAGTACTACTATGGTCCCTAACCCCATTTCCCTGCTCATTCATTAGATGAGAGGTACTTCCCATGAGACCCAAACTACATGGGTAGGATGCCTCAACAGGAGAACTAATCATCCTGTCCACAAGAGAACAAATCATCCTATCCCACAGTCGCCACGAGAGAACTAATCATCCCAGCCCACAGGAGAACTAATCATCTCAGGCCACAGGAGAACTAATCATCTTGGACCACAGGAGAACTAATCATCCTGTTCCATAGTCGCCACGAGGTATCACAGGGAAAAGTTGAACTTGTCACCCTGTACATAACGCACCCCCAGGGGAGGGTGAGTCGCCCTGTGGTCGTATGTCGCTCTCGTAAGTACCCCAAGCCCCCCAGAGCTCAATGCATGCAACATGCAAGACCCTTATACAAAGGTCTCTCAACGACTCCAAGTCGTTCAGGAAAATCATAGATTTGACCTTTTCCCAGGGCTTTGACAAAATGTCTGCGACTTGTACATCAGTCTCAATGCGATGGAGCCTCCTCGCTCATCGACTTAGCATATCCCAAATAAGGTAGTATCTGATGTCTATCTGCTAGAGCAATCATCGAATATGGGATTCCTCAACAATCGAAGCCCCCCTGGTTGTCACAGAGAATCATAGTGGTATTCATCATATGTACAAACAACTCACTGAAGAGCTTCCACAACCAGGCAGCTTCATACGAGATCATACTCATAGCTATGTATTCAGTCTCGGCAATGCTTATAGCGACCGACTTCTGCTTCTTGTTCATCCATGATATCGAAGCAGAACCCAAAGAGAACCAGCACTGAGAGGTGCTCTAATGATCCTCCACACTCCCTGCCCAATCAGCATTCGAATAATCATGCAGCTTCATATTTCTGGTAGTGTATTTCAATCCATGAGTGTGCCCCGAAGATATCTCAGAAGATTCTTGGCACCAATCCAACGAGGCTCAACCATATATGAGCTCATCATGCTAACTGCAAAACATATGTTCGGACGGAAGTTCACCAAGAACATCAATGCGAATGAGTTTATGAAACTCAGAGGCATTTCCTAAATCTGGTTCGGCATCATCACCATATAACTTCTGAAAGTTAAGATCCTCGAGGTAGTCACGGGCTTGCAGTTTACCATTCCACATCCGGAATCCAACTCCCTCTTACTTCTGCAAGTGAGAGGGTCTGCACCTATCTGAAATAGGTCATCCTCAGAAGGTGCCGGTATGAGAGGTCTATCATCCACAATCTTCAAACAACGGTGTGGATCGACTTCACTCTTCGTGAATCTCAGCTTCATCTAACAGTTATCAATCCTCTCATATCAAACCCGGGGTGATCTGCTTCAAGCCATAGAGGGCTTACTTCCACCTGTATACATGAGATTCCTGATCATGAATCTCAAACTCCTCGAGTTGTTCCAAACCTGTGGACCTGCTACATGAGGGGAATGGTCCCCTAGTAGGATTTTTCTTCGGTACATCTCAGACATGTACCTTCATGCTCTTCTTGAATTCAGACATCCCAATCACCATCTGACTCACATCGAGTAGGGCCCCATAATAAGTAGACCTCCAGTGCTACAGATGAGATGTGTCAACTGACATGGTCCCCAATGGACCATCTAGCAACTTGATAGATATTGCCAACCCTGAACCAATGAATAAAAGCATCTTTGAAAATTTCATTTTCAAACACATACCTTTTCATCGATGAATGTCACCCTGTAACCATTGACTTCCATTGCCAAAATGGACACCAAGTATAATCCCACGATTGTTTCCATCTCTACCAAATTGGAGAGAGCACCCTTCTATCTGTTGAAGTGCTTTGGGGCACTACAATTAATAAGCCAGATTCCCAAAGAATCTGAAGGAGAGGACCAATACAAGATAACACTTCTTTATCCTATCAAAAACAACATTTGATTCTTCATACCTGGGGTTCCTTTCTTTCTTTGAAGACTCGGTTTTCCTTCATAACCTACATTCACTGTCATTCCTCTGACCATTGAAGATGTCCCTGGAATGATTGTTATCATCATTAAGTGATGTGTCCCTACAATTTAGACACTCCTTCGCATAATGACCGAACAAGTCATCTTTCATTCTTTCCAACCTTAGATCTGGACTTTCCAATGAAATGACCTTTAGGTAGGCCATCATAAGCTTATGTTGCACCATTCTGATAATGTTCTCTACTTCCATTTCACACTTGGTGAATTTGAAGAGGGATGCGGAATCCATTGATCCTTTTGTCCTTTCCCAATTGTCTTTGGTGATTGCTCTTTCACTCTTGCTTGGGCATTGTCTTCACCTCAGCTCCGATACCATGTTAATTTTAGG
>APFE031064979.1:44634-75392 GCA_000404065.3 Pinus taeda
TCTTCTTATATGTTCTTCAATAGTTCAGCAGAGAGAGAGAGAGAGAGTACATTTACAACAGAAGTCAACACTTTGACTTTCTAGATAAGAGAATCGATCATCTCTACATGAGATCAGTTGAAGACATACTGCTTCAACTGATTCTCCAAGGTGACTCCTTCACCTATCATTGTGTTGCATCTCATCCATGTGCTGCACCTCACCGTGCTGCACCATGCTACAACATCATACCATGTTCCTGAGCTGCACCATGCTGCTCCACTGCTGAGTTGTACCTCATCACGTTGTACACAACTTGTTGCTCTTAATCATCATGCTACTACACACATCATGTTGCTGCACTAGCTGCCACTGCTTTATGAGATAGGTCATCAACATTCAGTGCTCTTCCTTCATACAGTTAACAATGCAGGTCTTCAAGGTGAGGTTCTACCACTTGAGTGATCCTTAGATCAAACTGTGCTGCTGGCTATAGCCTACGGCCTAGCCCAGCAGCAAGTTAAGCCTATGATTATTGAGTCCAACAAGATTGACTCAAATCTGAATATACACAAGGACAGTTTTCTTCATTGTAATGACAACCTTATAAACTGTCCTCATGAACATCCTCATCACTGCACTGTCACCAAACTTCTGTGACAGTCTTTGATGCTGTCATGATGACTGGTTAGGGCACTTCTTGGTTGTAGCTTAGGGATCCAAACAGCCCTAAAACAGAAACCTCTAGTTCCTCCTTATTGCGGATTCTATTGCCCCTCAATACTACCATTAATTTGCCCAAACAGTCCTTAAATAGGCCATGCTGTTACCTACAGCAATGTGGCATTATGACAGCTGCTTAGATGACTGTAACAGGTCTCTTAGAGCTGTGTATAAGGTCTTCTTGCTGCCGAATAAGGGCTGCACATAACAGTGGTTAGGGCATCATCCTAATTTGTGTCTAAGACCTTTCCTTGACAGCGTTTAGGAGCAGCTTCTTCAGGCAGCATATAGGTCCTCCCTTGACTGCGTATAAGTCTCCTTCAGGATTGCGGATTAGGGCTCCTTAAGAGTGGATAGATTAGGTCTCTTTTGACAGTGTTTAGTCCTCCTTTGTGCAGCATATAGAAGCCTCCTTCAACTGCGGATATGGGGCTGTATTTAGACCTTCTTTTGCTGCGTAATAGGACCTGCGGTAGGGCTCCTTCCAACTGCAGCTATGCTTCTTTTGTGACTGCAGCTAGGGCTTATTAAGGCCTCCTTTATACAGTGTATAAGGATCCTCCTTGACTGCATCTATAGGGCCTGCATCTAGATGTCCAGCGTATAGATCTCTTCATGGCTGAAGCTTGATCTTCATTAGGGCAGCGTAGAGGTCTCCTTCATGACAGCGTATAGGATAGGGCATCCTCTAGGGCAGCATATCCTCTTTAGGTCTCTCCTCCCACCAAAACCCAAAGACAAGTGAAGAGGAAGAGATCACCAAGAGTATGAGTGTCTAAATGACTTGAAGTCCTCCTTTATTTATACTAAAACATTGAGCACAAGTGGGGTTTATTTGGTTGTTGGGCGACCTTGACGAATTGTCCCATAACACAAATAAATTCATCTCCATGAATACTTATTGGAATCGGATAATCTTTAGATCAATCCTACACCTCTCGACGAGAGAGACCCAAGAAAAATATTAGCTGCCATTAATAAGATGACCCACATGGAGTTTGGCCCTAGTTGCCAATTTTAACACAAGCCCTCCAGATTCTTTTCGTATTCCTTTCCCCATTGTGCATTTCCATATCTTATGCTACAACCCTTTGTTTTATCAAGGATTACTCCTCATTTTCACCTTGAGTTCCCATTCCATAGCCTTGACAATCCTCCCTTAGGAAAGCACCCTTTGTGTTGGAGATGAAACAACCTAAAGTGAGAGTAAGAGTTGTTGAGGTGACAGTGGGCAGCCTTCTTAAGTTGCACAAAGCTATCACCTTGGTGCTTGGGATTTAAACGCTTTTGTAGGTGGTCATTTCAGTTGTAACACGGGGATGAACAAATTGAGTTACCGATGGTTGGATTAAGCAATCATAATAATCCAAACAATTCCTTCTCAATGAGATACTTGTGGAAGGTTTGGTTGGCTATTCAGCTTTCTCTATAGGTAGACAACCATCCAATACATAGACAATATTGGGCATAGCCATACTATCCACATGGCAGATGAGAAAGTTATAAATAAATGACTACACTATAAGAATTTTTCTCTATTTTGTGCTTGTGATTCAGGCATAACGAGCAAGTCCTTAACTATTACGCATATTCTTTCAAACATGTCAAAAGATATTAAAGATAAGTAGGTCAAAGGTTAGCTTTCAGATGAGATAAAGGAAATTCTTGGACAATTATATGTAGAAGATGCAGGAGCGAGATAGACATAACTTACAGAATGATTTAAACGGTTTATATCAACCTGTCAAATCTTGTTTTTCATTGTGCACTAATGTTTTAATGTAACAAGAAAATAATCTTGGTAAAAATATATCCTAACTGATCAAGACATTTGAGTGCAAACCAAAATCAGAATACAAAAAACATATGTTAAACAACACTAACAATGTCAAGTAGGGATTTATATTTAAAATCTTTGGTACTGTAAACATATGTTAAACAACACTAAAAATAGCAAGCAGTGGTTTATATATAACATCTTTGGTAGTGTTCATTTGTATTTTACCATTTTAATATTTTATATCAAAGGCATGAAGAAAACCCTTTTTCACACCATAAATATTCTACAAATTAGCTCTAGATCAAGCCCTAGAGTGCTTGCAGATAGGTTTACCTGGGCATGTATCATCTTCTACATAGCTGCCTTTAATAAATGAAAAACGTATTTCTTCACATCCATTATTAGCCACTACTTCAGGAGGCTCCACTAATTTTTCAAAGTCCAAGAAATAAGAGCCTGTCCATTGGCTCCCCCTATATATCACAAATTAAAAAAATTAGCTTTCCCCACAGTTACAATGGCATGGCATGGCATGTCTATAAGAATAAATTGCAAAAAAGGAGAAGTGAACAATACATTCTTTTGAAGTAATCCATAGAATCTCCGGTAATTGTATATAATCTCCCCTTGAATGTGAACTTCTATAGAATAGCATGCAACTGTTGAATTTATAAATTAATCTAAAGAAACTAATTGGTAAAACAATATGCCTGTTGATTGGATTCCCCTATATATTACAATTTTATAAATTAGCTTTTACCACTTTTACAACGATTTGACATGTCTATAGCAGCAAATCACAAGAAATGTGAAGTGAAGCATACATTTTTTGATGTAAGTAATGGATAAATTTACTAGTAATTGTATAAAATCTCCCCTTGAATGTGAACTTCTTTATATAGAATAGCATGCAAATGTTAAATTTATAAATTAATCTGAAGAAACTAATTGATAAAACAATATGCCATGAGGCAATACTAGATAACATGTGCCAAGACAATAATTGCAATTATCCTGGTCCCTAAGAAATCACCATGAAATGCAATAGAAGCAACATGCGAAGTTAAAAATGCAGGAAGCTATTAAGTTCAAAAGTCAAACATTCAAACCAAAATGTTCATGTGCTTAGTGTTCGCAAGTATGAGACAAATAAGAAACCTTTTAACAATATAACTCCTGACTACACTGCACTCTCGGACTGGTAATTGTCTCATGGTGCATGTGCTGAATAAAATGGCTGTTTAAGCGGATGTAAGCTATGAAATACACTATGGTATGATGCACATGCATCAATAATCACATTAGGCTCTAGGATGTTACCTTATGGTTAATCTCAGGGAGAGACTTGTTTGTTGATGGCATAGCATTTCTATCTCTTGTCCTTCATTGTGAAAAGATGGCCAAGGGATATGTTGCCCCTCATTTCAGCGAGGATACCTATAGCCATACTTTTTTTTTATAACATCACTATAAGACCAGAGAGATGCAAGTCAAAAGCCTTGTAGGCCACATGATGACAATGTATTATGGTATCCTAAGCCTATTATGGTTGGCCATGTCCGGTCCTTTTAGTCTCCAATATCAAGACCTTTCATCCTCAATAGAATTGGCGGCCTTAAGATGAACCTATTTGGATACAGTTTAGGGAATCCATTGGTGTTGTAAATGTTATCGCATTATGTAGGGCCAATCCATGCGTCTTGAGCGCACCTACGTCTTTTCCACATGGTCACGTTTCATAGCCTGTATGCATTTCTTTGGCCTTGGTTCAGTATTCATTTTAAAGTTCTCAACATTGTAGTCTCATAGTTCACAGTGTTTCACAGATCCCAATGCAAGACATCCTAGATCCAAAAATCAATAAATGATCAAAACATCCATAATAATATGTACTTGACATGTCACATACAAATTTGGTAAAAGGTGAAGGCATCAATCAAATATTCTAGTTTAAAAGTGGTTGTACCCTCTCTTTTGGTATGTGTGGGTAATAGGTGGCAAATCAATGTCCATACTTGACATGCAAGAACAAATGTTACGTCAAAAGTTATGTAAATTTTCATCTGAACAAAACCCATGTGTCAGATTCCTCAAATCAACAAGTGTGTTGGAGATCTAGCAAATCACTCGTCCATGCATGGTGGCGTCCTATCCAAGCCACATGTGCAAGTCAAATCTAACCGTTTGAGAGGTCAAACTAGCCATTGCTAGTTAGCCGTTCAAGATGGTCAAGAAGTCAAGGAGCATTAAGATATCAAGTCA
Source organism: Pinus taeda (assembly GCA_000404065.3). Taxonomy (NCBI): domain Eukaryota; kingdom Viridiplantae; phylum Streptophyta; class Pinopsida; order Pinales; family Pinaceae; genus Pinus; species Pinus taeda. The sequence goes on from APFE031064979.1 coordinate 49,379, forward strand.
CAAAGGTAAATGGCATTAGAAATCAAGCCTCACTAAGCAAATCGACCTTCCTCTACTAGTCGCCTTCTCCAAGGTGAAGGTTGGGGTTGGGGTGGTTAGGGTCAACCAAACTAGATGTTGGACTATTAGTTTTTGTAGCATCAGATGTGTTCTAGCCACGAAATTTGGTGGAGAGGCTAGAATACATGAGATCTCCAAAACCCATAAATTGTTTATGGAAATTCCACCTAAAGATGGCTTAATTAGATTATTAGCCGATTTTTAAATATTTTCTAAGTCTAAACTTATGGAATATGGTTAATTAATCATAATTAATTAAGTCAAGGTGAGAATAGTCTAGAAATTCTCACAGGTCGACTTCTAGATGATCCTAGCCCTTGATTAAGATTTAATCTTGGTCGTTGGAGTCCCAATAGAGGATTATACGAAGAAGTCGATGGGCACTTGGAGAAGACACTTCAGTAGTTTGATTTCCTTGGTAGATCAATTTCCAGAGAGCAACAACAGTTGTCGGAGAGCCAGAGATCGAAGCAGAGTCAGTGAGGGGCAAAGACAGTGATCTGGAGGAAGTTTTCCAGATCCAGAGAAGCAACAAGGGGCTGAGTTATTCCCAATGAGGCAGTGCAGAGGACTATGCAGTTGCTTAAGAAGAACAATTTGATTTGGTTGGAGGAAAAATCAATTCAACTTCCAGAGGTCGGGAAAGTCTTCTAGAGGGCTGGAGAATCAGTTTCCTCAGCACAAACATGCAGAACGACTTCATCAGAGGCAGTTCCGAGCTTAGACATCCAAGGGTTTGCGCAAACACTGCGCAGAAGCTGACGCAGAGGGTCCATGAAGACGAGTTTTCTGAAGGAAAGTTGTGTCGGGGTTGCTTGTGGAAGAAGGGAAATTCCCTTAAATAATTTTGGCCAAATTTTCTTGTTGTTTGGATTGCCAATTGGGCATCCATAGATTGTACTCAGAATTTCATTGTTGCTTAATAATATAAACACTTAGCTGCTACACCGGTTTTCCCAAGTTGGATTTTTCTAACGACATTCGTCCAAAAATAACGGTATCATTTTTATTGTGTGCGCGCTAACATTTTCTCAGTTTCCAGCACTATTATTTCCGCAGTTTTATTTGTGAAGGTTGTAGTGTGATTTATTTGATATTTTTCGTAGCAAATAAATTGTTAAAATAATTAACAATTAGAAAATAAATTCCAGTTGCTGCAATAGAATTTCAGTTTTGAAATTTTCACATGGTATCAAAGTGTGAGTGATCAGCCGAGAAGCTCAAAAGCAAAAGAGAAAATTTCGCTACTCAGAGGGATCAGCAGGCTGTAATTTCCTAGAGGCAATGCAGTCCATTGTTGGGTAGGCCGAGTTGCTTGGGAAAGTTCAATTTTTCTGTGCAGAACGGCAAAAGAAAATTGACTTTCTAGATTGAGTGATTCTAGTAGGCAGAGGGAGCAGCAGTAGCTCAGATTTTCATTGAGCAGATTCCTTGGTTGGACACAGAGGATTTTTGCAATAGCAGAACCAACATCAAGTGGAAGAGAAAAGCACAGCGGGAAAATTTCACTCAAGAAACTTCGAGTCTTAGAAGTTCGATTTTTTCCAGCAGCAGATTGACAGTAGCTAAGTGCATATTTTCTCACTCCAGAAGGGAGTGCGAGTAGCAGATTTAGCAGCCGAGCAGAGGGAAAAAGGGAGGATTTAGAGGTTTATTTCTCCAGTTTTGAGTTTCCAAATTTTCAAGCTCTGTAGGGATGGTTGTACGAGATTGCAAGAGGAGGCCATGTGAGTTAGCCGGAATGCAGATCTAGGCAGCAAATCAACTTCCAATTGTCGGAGGAAGTACAAGTTGTCTAGTGCGAGTTGCAAAGATAAGAAAAGTCCCAGCCAGGGACTGGGGTTAAAAGGAGATAGTGGGGCACCAGAACGAGGAGGAGGAGTATAAGACTCCTGTGTGCTAGATGGGCAGGGTCCAACACAGTTGCAACAAGGAGATCAATCAAATCAATTCCAGATTGTTGCAGTGGGACCATCACCTTTGCTATGAGGGCCCATAATATTCAGTAGCAGGATGGATTAGTGGCAATTGATGCAGCCAATACCAAAGTGACAGTTGCAAACGAGTGGCAGTGAGATGTTGAGGAGCACAATGTAGTGTTGGCAACTGAGCAGGTGCCTCAGTAGCAGAGTTAGCAACGACGCAAATTCTTCAGTGATAGTGCAGATGCTAGTAGCAGTCAGAGACTTGGGAGACAGATGCATCATACTGAACACAGTTGATTCAGTATTTCAGATGCTTCTCAGTTGCAGTTGTAGCAACAACAGATGAGAGGTAGTTGCAGTGCAGATGCAGAGTTGGAAACAATATGGCAGTGTCCACAACAACATAGATGCAGAGTTGGCAGCAGTATGGCAGTGTCAGCAGCAGCACAAATGCAGAGTTGGCAACAGTATGGCAATAACACAAATGCAGCATCAAAGTTGTGTAGTAGTTAGTGGGCAGTATGGACAGACATCAACAACATGACAGGAGGTGATACAGAGACAGGGTGTTGTGGCAGGATGTGCAACACTAGAGAGAACACAGTCCTTGCTAAGAGGGAGTGTTAGTTTTTATAGCATCGGATGTGTTCTAGCCACAAAATTTGGTGGAGAGGCTAGAATATATGAGATCTCTACCTAGAGATGGCTTAATTAGATTATTAGCCGATTTTTAAATATTTCCTAAGTCTAAACTTATGGAATATGGTTAATTAATCATAATTAATTAAGTCAAGGTGAGAATAGTCTAGAAACTCTCACGGATTCACTTCAAGATGATCCTAGCCTTTAATTAAGATTTAATCTTGGCCATTGGAGTCCCAATAGAGGATTATAAGAAGTCGATGGGCACTTGGAGAAGACACTTCAACAGTTCGATTTCCTTGGCAGATTGATTTCCGGAAAGTAGCAGTAGTTGTTGGAGAGCTAGAGATCGAAGCAGATTCAGTGAAGGGCAGAGACAATGATCTAGAGGAGGTTTTCTAGATCTGGAGAGGCAGCAACAAGGGGTCGAGCTATTCCCAATGAGGTAACATAGAGGACTGCACAGTTGCCTCAGAAGAACAATTGGATTAGCTAGAGGAAAAATCAATTTAGCTTCCAAATGCTGAAAAAGTCTTCCAGAGGGCCAGAGAATCAATTTCCTCAACACAGACAGGAAGAATGACTTAATCAAAGGCAGTTTCGGGCTTAGACGTCCAAGGGTCTGCGCAGAAGTTGACACAGAGGATCTAGGAGAATGAGTTTTCTGAAGGAAAGTTGTGTCGGGGTTGCTTATGGAAGAAGGGAAATTCCCTTAAATAATTTTGGCCAGTTTTTCTTGTTGTTTGGATTTCCAATTGGGCATCCATAGATTGTACTCAAAATTTCACTGCTACTTAATAATATAAAACCCTCAACTGTTGCACCAGTTTTCCCAAGTTGGGTTTTTCCGGAGCCATTTGTCCAAAAATAACGGTATCATTTTTATTGTGCGCTAGCATTTTTTCAGTTTTCAATGCTATTATTTCCGTAATTTTATTTTTGAAGGTTGTAGTGTGATTTATTTGATATTTGTCATAGCAGATAAATTGTTAGAATATTTAACAATTAGAAAAATAAATTCCAGTTGTTGCAATAAAATTTCAATTTTGAAATTTTCACATGGACCTCTCCTTACCTTCCTAGTTTAGCGTGCCCTCTTCCTGTTTCTTTAGGACTGTGTATTTCCTTGTCTATCTTCTGACTATTGTACTAACCTTGTCCAACCTCTCCTAAGGCTCTCGGCCTTACTCAATCAACCCTCAGACAATTACATAGGCCTGCAGACCCTACTACTCTCTGTGGCCACTTGCAGCCCTCTGTGGCCCCTTTGCAGCCCTAATTGGCCAAAATACTCAACCCTCCTCTTGGCAGCCTTGGCCTCTCTTAATCAGCTTGCAACAAACCTCGTTTCCCTTCCTACTTGATTGAAAGTGACCTGTACGAAAACACCAATAGCTCGTTCCTATGGCATGCAACCTTCTCTTGGTTGTCTTAGATAACACAGAACAGACCCTATCCAAACTCAACTCCTAGATCTAGGCCTTGACACTCTAGACAGAACTCCACTCGGCATACTACAACACGTCCTTGTTGTGACTATCCTCCAAGGTCTACAGCTCTTCTAGCACTGATCTTCTACACAAATGAAGTCACTTCTCACTTGATGTAATTATCCTCTCCTTTGGCTTCTATATATACTTGTTCAAGGGGTGTGAAACCCCAAGGGTTGTGTCTCTTGGCCTTGCTAGCCGACCTGAGCCTACATGACTCAAAATTAAATTAAATTCATTTTCTTCGGTTCTAAGCCTACTCCTTTGGATCCAAACCCCAGAAATTGGGTACCTTGCCCAAAAACTTCCTTTTTTTGGGTTTTCTCCACTCAAAAATACCTTTTGAGCTATCCAAATTTCAACACTCCCTCTTAGTGAGGAAGGTATTTCCTCCACTACCTAGAACTGGCCTGAGCCTCTGAATCTGATCTGCAACCATATCCTTCTAAAAGACTTGGATCTTTGAAGATACCATACTCCTTGAAATATTGAGCTCCATAGCTTTCCTTGCATGGCCATGACTATCCTCACATGTGCCACATCTTCTTTTAGATGATAAAGATTTTCCTTGCATGGTGCATGACTATCCTTTCATTTACCATGACTTTCCTTGTGTGCACTATAATTGTCCTCGCATGGGCTATGACTTTCCTTGCAACCCCATGACTGTCCTCACATGGTTCGTGAATTTCCTTGCATGGCCTAGTAGACTCTACTCTCTCGCTTGAACCCTGAAGGTTAGACTTCTACTGGGCAGTTGACTCTCCTTCACAGTCTCCCTCTGAAGCCAAATTCCCTTGAAGTATACAGAACCTCCTCATAGCTCACTTTACTTTCCCTTCCAAAAAGTTTTACAATTGAACTTGTGTCCTTTCAAGGTCAGTCCTAAGTTGTGGTTAAACATTGGGCCTAGTTACTCTAGATCACCGCAACTCAACCCTGCAAGTGTCCTCATCCTTCTGGGTCAAACATCTCATATGCATATGGCTCCATTGTTGGATGTGCAACTTTGCAACCCAAAGAAGATACTATCTCACAATCAAATTTCCATCCGCATGGAGCTACCTTGTCCATGCCAAAGCACTCCTTACCAAGTCACCTAAATTGTCTCAACATATTTTTTCAAGTCAACGAAAGTCCAACATCAGTAACTTGCCACACAACATACTATTGTGCATCAAGCTCTCCACCAATCTACCAAAACTCCTATCCTATCTCATCACCAAATCAATCAAGACCACATCTCCATGTTCTCAGATAAACCTTTTGCTCCATGTCTAGCCAACTCTCTTGGCAACACTATTGCTTCCTGCAACAATCTCACAACTCTCTCCTAGAGTTGACACTAGTGCACACTTTGATCTAGCCACCCTTCAAAGTAACTCTGATACCAAGCTGAAATTCCATGCATCCTAGGTCTGATCTATGATTTAGCCAAGCACATAAATACACAAGAGATGCCCAACTATAAAGCACTTTGCCCAACAAAATATATTTGAAGTGAAACCAATAACATTACACAAGATCTATTGCCCAAATTACGTTTCTCATTAGTCCAACACTAAGAAAATCATAGGGCTCCCGTACTAGGGATCATGGCCCTTGAAAAACCGTGATACAATGCTAATATACACATTCAATCCTTTGACTGATACAACTAGGGCTGAGGCCTAGTCCATAGGTCCTCATCTGCCCATAAAAACAAAGAATAAATAACTGAACTTACTTCTTGTTGTTGTCCTTTGCAACTAGCCCTTTCAGTCCTCCTTCGTCCTAAGAGATCAATTCCTTTAGATCTCTATCCAACTATTGTTCACTAGTAGACTCTTTTAGCCCACTGTCTATAGCAACCTCTGTTTAGCCCTCCTTAGTAGTTTCTTACCTTATTGTTGTAGACTTGCCAAGCCCTCTACCTGTTTCTTTAGGACTACATCTTGCCTTATCTATCTTCTAATTGTTGTATTGACCTTGTCCAACCTTTCCTAAGGCTCTCGGCCTTACTCAGCCAACCTTTCCTAAGGCTCTCAAGTTTTTTTGTTTTGTAGGCAAAAAAGGGTTTTTGAAGTAAGCACACACTCCAAAGCTTCAATGAGCAAAAAAAAAAAAGCCTTCCTCCTTTCCAAAAATTACTAACCTTTTAAACTAGCTCACTTGGTCTAAAATTACTTTATGATAATAGAGGTCTTGGGTTCAAGTCTTTCTTTTTGTTGAGTTACTTTTTTAAAACGCACATGTAGCTTATATTTTAAAGTTACTTTATGTAAAAGTGTTCTCACCCATTATAAAAAGTGAGTCACTTATAATTCTAAAGTCACTTTATCTTTTATTTAAGTTACATTGTAGTGAATAGTTCATAAAGTACCATTATAAAAGTGACTTTCACATATTTATAAAAGTGGGTCAGATAAAGTAATCTTTTTTTTTTAAGTGAGCAAATTAGATTAGGTTTGGAAATGGGGGGAACTCTTTTTAGATATAACATTATCGTTAACTTCCCAACATTCACGTGGTTCGTTGGCATCTTCAACAACTTTCCTTCAAAAATCCATAACTTCATCTAGAAGCTATTTTCAAAGTCGTTTTTTTTTAATCGGCAAAATTTTTCGAGATCTTTCCATCGGAACACTTAGATTCAGCATATACAGCTTCAATTTCTTTTAAAATGGAAGGTCCATGCCTAGTTATTCTTGACAGCACCAACTACTTCCAATGACTATCCTACATGGTAGATTTACTTAGAAGTAAAGGTCTTTATAGAATAACCTCAAGCCAAAAGTCTAAACCTCAAGATGAAGATAAGCAAGCCAAATGGGAAAATAAGCAAGATCAAGCATGTGGGTTGATAAGGATGTCTATTTCTCCATACTTTAGATTCCATATTGCATAAATTGATACCCCCAATGAAGCAATGAAAAAGCTCAATAAATTTTTTGGAATTAAAAATGAAATTAAAGCCCATCAACTCGAAAATGAGTTGCTTACGTTGGACCCCAATAATTTTTCTTCCATTGAAGGTTTTTTGTCCAAGGTCAAGACCCTTAGACTTCTCTTGGAAGGTGTTAAGGTAAAGAAATAAGATGGTGGTCTTATTTATTCCATTCTTACTAGTTTGGGACCAACCTACTCTGTGTTTGTTTCCACCTTCCATTCTACTAGAGAAGCCTTTATTTCTCAAGGACAAGAATACAAGTCCCCCTATTTTGATGCATTTTGTGATTCTTTAATAAGAGAGCAAGAAAAACTCTTACATCTTGGTCTTCTTAATACTAGAAACTCTTCTAAGAAAACCTTAGCAGCCCAGCAACAACCAAGTTCAAAGAATCCTAAGAAGCGACATCCTAAAAAGAATGGTCCTAAACCAAACAAGGGTCCTAGGCAATTTCAGTCTCACAATGAAAAATCAACTCAACAAAATGATAAGGCAACTAAAAAAAAAGGGAAGAAGACAGATAAACATTGCAACTTTTGTAATCATGATGGCCACTTAGAATCCAAATGCTTTAAGAAGATGGAAGCCTTGGAAGCAGCAATGAAGAAGCATAACATCCATTTGGACCACCCTTCAACTTCAACTTCATCTTCAGGAATAGCACTTTCTACATGTGGTTGTCAAGCATCTTGGTCTAGTCATGCACTAAATGTATCTTCTTCTTCTCATTCTCATGAGTGGCTCATTGATTTTGGAGCTTCTTATCACATGGCCAAAGACAAAGCCATATTTTCTTCTTTAAATGATTGTAACACCAAAAATATATATGTTGGTGATGATAGATCTCTTAGTGTTGTAAGGACTGGAACTATTCATCTAGACAATGGTCAATTATGATGTATTATGTGTTCCTACCTTATCCTGCAACCTTCAAAATGTATATCAAATAACTCATTCAGGTGAAGGTAAAACCGTTGAATTTCCAGCTCATGACGTTGTAATTAAGGACCTAAGAGATCCTAGACAAATTTTAGCTACTGCCATTGTTGATGATTCTACAAGGTTGTATAAGTTTAACAACTTTGGGTCATCAACTCTTCCCTCGGTATTTGTTGCTCATAATGATGAAGCAGTGTTGCAGGGGAGCCCCCCCCGATCCCGCTCCCAATCCACGCTTCGGGCAGGAGCGACTCGGGAGCGGGTCGGAAGCACGCTCCTGGTAAAAAAATTTGCGCTCCCTGCCAATTTCGGGAGCGTCGCTCTAGGAGCGGTTAGGGAGCGAAATTTGCGCTCCCTACCAATTTCGGGAACGGATTCGGGAGCGTCACTCTGGGAGTGGATTTTATAACCCGAGAGCGGTCGGGAGCGAACGCTCTCGACCGCTCCCGGAGCGACGTGCACGGAGGGTGAGAGCGAATCGACGAAAAAAAAAAAATCAGTGTTAAAAAAATCGAAATTTTTTTATAAATTGGGGGAGGGAGGGGTATAAGGGCTTCATTGTGACTGTGAGATTTGAGTGAGAGGCTCATTTCAAAGAGGGAGATTGAGAGTGTGAGATTGAGAGTGTGAGAGTGAGGACTAAGGAGTAAGGAGAGAGTGAGACTAAGAGAGAGCAACGTGCCAAGGAGAGAGCAAGGAGCAAGGAGAGAGCAAGGAAAGAGCAAGGAGCAAGGGGAGATTGGACACATTTGAGGTAGGTTCGCCGCTCTACAATGTTGAATAGAATGTTTAGCATTTTTTTAATGTTTATTAAATTATTCCTAATTTCTAAATAAATAAATAATTTTTTTTCTATTTCAGTTTCCCATTCCCATCAGGCCATTCCCATTCCATTTTATTAAATTTTGCAGATTCAAAATTACAAATTTCAAACATCATGGTTATATTTCTTGGCATTTTCTTCTTCTTGGTTCATTTTCTGGTTATTATGGCACTGGAGATTAAGAAAAGGAGGGTTCAAAATGAAGGAGGACAAAGTGGATTTGATGAAAACCCCAGTGAGGAGGAGCTGGAGGAGAGTGAACATGATTCAGCTCAAAAAACTAAGCAAGACCAAACCCCATTGTGGAAATATATTAACAGGCCTGAAGCAAAGAAAGGGGGTGGAACCACTAAATTTCATTGCCCCCATTGCAACAATAATTACACAGGTTCATACACCCGTGCCAGAAAACACCTCTGCAAGAAAATGCCATGGGATGGAGATAAACAAATAGGAATCAAAACTTGTGCAAGTGTGTCAACAGCAGATAGAGCCAAATACTTAAGGGAAGAGGAGGAAACCCAATACAAATCTAAAAAATCAAGGGGTTTCTTTGAACCAAGCTCACAATCACAAGCACAAAGAACTCCTTTAGCATCCTCCCAAGGCAGTGGATATGGAGGCACAGGGTCACCAGGTTTAAGGTGTAGAACCATATCAGATTTCCTTGATGAAGGGTGTAGGAATGATGTGGATTCAAAAGTTTACAAGTTTCTCTACGCATGTGGGATACCATTCAATGTTCTTGGCTCACCTTATTGGCACGAAATGGTTTTTGCCATAAATGATGCCCGTAAAGGATACAAGAGCCCTGGATATGACAAGGCAAGAACCGTTGGACTTGATCATGAAAAAGCAAAAATATCACATTCTTTGAATAGAATGACAAGTTCTTGGACTGACCATGGGGTGTCCATTGTATCTGATAGATGGACAAATGTAAAAGGCAAGCCATTGATAAGTGTTCTTGCTGTGTCTGTTAGTGGTGCCATCTTTCTAACTGCACATGATTACTCAGACAAGTTCATGACCGCCATCAACATTGCAGAAGCATTACTTGAAACAATTGACCGTATTGGGCCATACAATGTCATCCAAGTCATCACTGATAATGCTCCTAATTGTAAAGCAGCAGGCGCAATTATTGAGGATAAATACCCCAACATATTTTGGTCTAAGTGTTTGGTTCACACATTGAACCTTCTGATGCATGATGTTGTCAATAACAAAAATGCACAATACAAATGGATTGGTGATTTGTACAAGAAAGGCAAACAAATGATAAAATTTATTACAAATCATAGCAATACCCATGGACTTTTCCGCAGTCACTCGAGATTGGAGTTGTTGAAGATTGCGAAGACCAGATTTGGTAGCTATTACCTCACCTTCAGGGGCCTTTTGAAGGTAAGAGAATCATTGGCTAGCATGGTATCAAGTCCACATTGGCAGGTATTAAAGGAAAGGTCTACAAATGCAGCTAACAGGCGAGGTTTTGAACTGGTGGAGGAGGCCGCTCTTGATGGTCAGTTTTGGACAAGTATGAGGCAAGTATTGGATTTCACCAAGCCCATTTATCACATGATTTGGTTTGCAAATACAGACAAACCAGTGATTGGCGAGGTGTATGAGCAGATGGATACCATGTTGGCGAAAATAAAAGATATTGTTCATAACAATGATCCCAACTTGTACAAACTGATTTACGATTTTGTGTGTGTACAGTGGAATAAACTTAATCTTCCAGTACATCGCTTGGCGTATATCCTTACACCAAAATACTACTCTACATCTTGGTTGGGCCAACCTGCACTAGGGGGTGGGGTTAGGACCAAACCCCATATAGATGAAGAGGTATCTAAAGGATATTTGGAAGCATTAGAAAAGTTGATACCTGACAGGGAGGAATGTGCTAGTGTGTGCCTTGCAATAGGCAGATACTTCAGTAACACTGGTTTATTTGGTAACTTCCATGCAATGGAAGACAGAGATAGATTTGATGCTCTGACATGGTGGGAAACATATGGCGGCCATGTACTTTTGCCAAAATTGGCAAAAAAAGGTTCTACCACAGGTTGTAAATACTTCTTCTGCAGAGAGGTGTTGGAGCACCTATAGCTTCATACATAATGTGAAAAGAAACAAACTCAATGAAAATCGGGCAAAAAGCTTGGTTTATGTGCACTACAACTTGAGGTTGTTGAGTCATTACTGTGATCGGGCTTATGAGGATCCAACATATAAAATTTGGGACAACAACCCAAAGGATGACAATTTGGAGGATGGCACTATACATCTTGAAGAACTGGAAGAAGAACTTATAAGGGAGGAAGACGAAGCAGCAACCATGCCACCTCCACCATCCAGTAGCAGTGCTTGAGTTCCGAGTCTTGTTCCTTCGCTGTCGCCACCTCCATCTACACCCTCACGTGGAGGGCATGTGCCTTCTAGTTCTGGTCATCGGTCTATGGGAGAGACTCCTAGAAGACCACCACGACCTGCTCATACATTAGACTCTCGTGGCAAGGGCCACATGCAGTAGTAGATGATAGATTTACAGTTTACCTGTCTTTTCTAGTTTCTATTAGTTTTCATAACTGTTGAGTCTTGACTCTTGACTCTTTCATATCATAATGATATTTTTTGTAAACAATATATGACTGTGAGTCGTGACAATGAGAGTTTGAAGTTGGCAATTATAACTCATTTGTAATGATTCTGAATTATGAATATGATGCTTCGTGAAAGTTGTTTCATTTCATTTCATAATTCATTTTATAACATTTCATTTTATGTTAAGTTGTTAACAATTAGATATTATTTCTTGTAATGGTTAAACTTAGCTTACAAGTACAACTTTGGTGATCAATGATGATAAATGTTATATATTGAATTTTCAATTTTGAAAGCTTGAAGTTAAAACTTTAAGATTGATGAATCATGATTCATGAGACTCAATTGTGGACATGGTTGATGAAGATTATAACTTCTAGATGACTGATGTTATATGGTTCAATGATCAATCTATGTATTTTTATGTTTTTTATATCTAATTCATCATTCTACATGCTTTTGTTGACATATATGTATCAAAATATAAAAAATATATATATTATATAAAAATTCGCTCCACGATTCACTCCCAAACCGAGAGCTTCTGAAAATGCCGCTCCCCCTCCCCGTTTTCACTCCTGCTCCCAAGTAACCTTGATCCATGCTATTTATCTCAAAGCTTTCTGATTGTTCAATATAAACTTCTTCATCAATGGTTCCATTTAAAAATGTTGTTTTGACATCCATGTGATGGAAATTCCATCCCATAGTAGCAACTAGCGAAACCAAAGATCTAATAAGAGTATATCTGACAATGGGAACAAAGTTTTCTTCATAATTTCTTCCTTCCTTTTGAGAGAAACCCCTTGCAACAAATCTGGCTTTGTATTTGTCTATGCTTCCATCTACAGCGTCTTTGATTTTGTAACTCCATTTGGAAGTGACAACAAATTTGTCGCTAGGTCTAGGAACGATTTCCCAAACCCCATTCTTCGTGATAGATTGATATTCCTCCTGCATTGCTTTCTTCATTTATTTTTGATGAGCGACTTCTCCAAAGGTAGTTGGTTCTGCTTCAATAACATTGTCATGTATGTTGCATATTCTAAGTATATCTTTGGTCCTTTGCTTTCTTTGAAATTTCCTTTACTCGCTCCATGTAACATTGTCATGTATGTTGCATATCCTAAGTATATCTTTGGTCCTTTGCTTTCTTTGAAATTTCCTTTACTCGCTCCATGTCCTTCAACATCTTCAAGTGTAGCTTTTAACCAATTTGGCTCACTTGAATAGGCTCACTTGGTCCTTCTTCCTTTCTTGGTTTGTAGGTGCCTCGTCATGTTGCTCTTCTTCTACAAATAGTGGTACATCTTCATCGGATTTGATTGGTATATCCTTGGATCTTTTGTAGGCATGGTTTTCATTAAATATAGCATCGTTGCTACCTTCGATTTGTCTTCCTTCTTTGATGTAGATTCTATAAGCCTTTGATGAAGGGCGATAACCAACGAAGATACATTTTATACTTGTAGAGTATAACTCTATATAGCCTTCCTTCACGAACTCCAATAACCTTTTCCTTTTCAATACCTGAATCCTTTCCCCAAGCCAAAACTTTACCATCTATAAAAGCAACCCTATCTCCTATATCTTAGAAACAAGAAATGGAAAGTAAATTCATTTTCAAACCTGGGACATAGAGGATGTTTTTGAGGTGTAGCTTTGCTCCACTTTACAGCTTCAATGATGTAGATCCAAGGCCCTTGACTACATAATTGTTGTTGCCTCCTAGCTCCACTGCATGTGATGATGGTTCTCTTGATAAAGTATGAAGTTGTCTTCTTTCTCCTGTCATATCTCTTGAGGCTCCACTATCAATGATCCATGTGTTTTCATCATCAAGTGTACCTGTAAGTGCAGCCAAAAATCTTTCACTCTTGACTCTCCTAGATAGATTCTAGATGAACCTTCTAACCCAATTTCCTGCAATTCTTATGATATTGACTCATCTTCAAATAACTTGCCATAGAGGGAATAACATTTCCTTCGAAGATTGTTTTTCCTTTCTTCAAATGATAGCCAACAAAGTGATCTTCAACTAGCCCTTCTTTCACCTTTAGCATTGATACCATGTTGAGAAATCAATGCTTATAGGAATGAGGGTTTGATTCTTCTTTCTTGGTAATTACTTGTGAGTTATGTTGGCTTCTTTTACTTTTTTATTAGTTTATCTTTCATCAAGTGATTCGCAAATTAAATGTGTATGAAGACCACAAGAACAAGAGACACAAGATGTAGGCACTCAGATAGGGTAAAACCCCTCAAAGGGGAAAACCCAGTCCAACTCTTCCACTCGTAGATTCAAATCAAGATGAGACAATCCAAGACCCTTTAGACCTATACAAAGTCCTCCTCCAATCACCAAGTTAACCCTTTCTTCCAATAGATGATCCTTGTCAAAGTCTCCAAGTGTCAGCTTCTCAATTGCAGCGACAATCCAGCGTTTCGACACCCAGCTACAAATTTTCGGCCCCCATCTTAAGAATTCTGTACCTGCAGTAGATTCAGAATTTTGGCCCCAACAACAGCCCAGAAACTTCGCACATCTAAGAGATAGATTGCCCAAGAACTTGATTTAGGTCTTCCCAGCTTCTTCCATCCTTCTCCAGCAACTTCACTCTCTTTTTCTGCTTCTTCTTCTTGTAGATCGAACTTGTTGAGTGAGTGCTTCAAATAGGTCGAGCTACCTCTCTATATATAGCCTTTTTCCTGTGTCGAATAGCCCTAATCCAGGCCGACCTCATGAGGACAGGGCCGACTTGGCGTGGAGGTGATGTTGACCACTGGAGTGGCACCTGATGATTATATGAAGACTCCATGCCCAAGGACATCATCAGTCAATAGAGTTTTTTAACTCTACTTCTATCATCTCATCATCTTTCTTGTACCCAGATTCCACACCCTGCAGGGAATTGCAATAAGTGATACTAGTAATGATGAGATTTTGAGTCTGTAACAAACCTAGGATGTTGGGACTCGATCAATAAACGAGTACACCTAAGAGTGTTTTTTATCTAGTTAATTATCCCTTCTTTTTCAGAGGCGGATAATTTTCTGGGATTTTTCACTCACTTTTTACTGCAAAGTCGGGGTGACGGTTTGAAGGTTGAGCCCCTAACACATCTTAGTGTCTATAATCGATGTATATTACCATACTAGATCACACAAAAAATATTGTGGAATTTGGCTAGGTCTAAGTAGGATTTTTTAATAATTAAAAATTTCCCCGCAAAACGGGATTTTTTAATTTTTTTCTATGTAATAATGTAAATAAGTGGCCTTAGGAAATGCCTGGGACATGTGACTACTCAAAATTCATCCTCAGAGACCTCGCATTATCCTAAGACCCACTTTGAGGGTCAAAAAATGAATTATAGTCCCTCAAAATCCGATTTTTCAAATGACAGTAGAAAAAATGAGGAAAAAGTTCAAAAAAATGAATAAATGGAAAAATTTATAAATTTTTCCAAAGACAAAATAAGTCAAATATTGACATGGAAATATAAGGGAATATCAAAAGTGATGTGGCAACCATGTGGGGCCCACCACAGGAGGAAACTCAAAGTTAAAGTTGGAAGTGGCAAGACAAAAGGTTCCAATTAAAGTTAAAGAGGGTCCAACGTTAAAACATAATGTATGATCAAATTACAAGTTGGATTTAATGTAAATGTTGTGGAAATAAAATAAGAAATAAAGAAGTGGGAAGGGACCCACTTTACTCCTTTGCATACATAGAAGGCAGGCCCATCAAATTAGCACATGCAAAAGGGAACTCCATGTACAGCCAAGTAAAGAAAACTCCACACTAGCCCAATCAACGCAGCTACCACTTATCAACGTCTACAGCAATCAATGCAAGTGTATATGCCAACCTACAGTTAAGATTTTAGAGGATATGCAGATTGGTGGCCAAGCAGTGAATATTTTTAATGCAGAAAATCAGGGAATTGTCCCCACTTCACGTTGGCATATTGCAGTGAGCTCCACGTTGTTCCTAAAGTCATCTCCAACACTCACACAGAGTAAGAATTATAGTAGATTTATTATGAAGATTTGTTTGATCTTGTGTTACATTTGGCAGTGTCAAAGGAGACAGTGGTCAACAAACAGTAGTTTAGAGGCAGCGAAACGCAAAATGCAGTCCAAACCAGGATACAAACAGAAGTTTGAGTAGAGGTGTCATTCCTTTGATGGATTTGGTGAGAAATCAAGGGGAATGTGCTCCCTGCTCAGCTCCTACACTCCACACATGGCAGCCATCAAAGGAAATTCGAATTTTATGTTGTCCAGCTTCAAGAAAAATGTTGCCACATCTTAGAAATCAATTTACGCACTTGGCATTAGAGCTCCACTTATCAAATTCAAATTTCCTTTAGATCATCATCAGCATGGCACTTGCCATTTCTCTTGTAGAATGGGATCTTCACCATTGTTACACTTGTCATTTCATTTTTCCTTGGGATCATCTCCCATTTTCTTATTTATATGAGTCTTGAGCTCTCATTTGATCATATAGAACGAGTTGTTGGGCTTGCGGAGACTGTTGGATTTTGTATTCATCTTTCATATAATAAAAAAGTCTTTGGGGTTACTAACTTCTCTTGTAGTGCATTCTTTGGTTGATGACGTATACCTGTTTCATTTGATGTTATTATTCATTTGATTGTACATTGCTATCTATTTGATTTGCAGCTACCTCAAATCTCCTTTGGGCTTGGTATATTTTGTGCTCTTGTTGTAGCTTGTTATTTTTGGTTGAATGACAAGCTCAACTTGGCCTCTTTTTCACTAACAATTGGTTTGCAGGCATTTGTGTGTTCAAATGATAGGTTGTCAAATCTATTGGAGTGTCAGGAATTCATTGGTCGGAATAGTCACCTCCAAGGATATCAAAGATCCCACAGGTTGTTCAAGCCAACAATCTCATAAGACATCAAGAGATTTATTTAAAAGGGGGTTTCATGAGCCCTTTGCTTCTTTTCCATCTTGAAAAATATCATATATTTTCTTCTCTCATTTGTATGCATATTGATTTTATCTAGTATTTGAGGCTAAGTTGTTGGATTTAAATCCTAACTCTCTTGCTTGCTTTCCTACAAGTGTTCTTGGAGGCAAATTCAAGTTTGAAGAAATGGAGCTGAAGCATAAGCTAAGTAACCATTTTCCATTTGGAAACTTAGGTCCAAGGTTATTTTGGCTTTCCATTTGAAAGAATTTCACTTCATTTTAAGCAAAATACAATTTCATTTCTTAAAGAGCAAATACTTGGACGGCACTGGGTGTTTATATATTTCACGCTAATCTTATGATGGTTATTGCTCATATCAGTTTTTTGCTTATAAATTTTAAAGAAATAATCTATTTAACTCTAACAATTCTCCTAGAAACTCACATCTCTTTTTTTTAACTTAACTTTTCATTAGGGACCACCCACCTTAGCTAACCTAGGAGATAGCTTAAATGGAGAGAGAAGGAATTTAGTGTGACAGCTAGTACGAAGTCTCAACTACTTGACTACTACCAAACCAAACATTTCATTTGTTGTTGGAATCCTCTCCAGGTTTATGCAAAAGCCTTGCGAGGGTCACTAGTTTGCTGCAAAAAGATTTCTAAAGTATTTGAAGGGAACACAAGACTTTGGACTCAAGTATACACAGGTGGATGACTTCAACTTGATTGGATACTCTGATTCAGATTTCGATGGAGATAAAAAAACTGGAGTATCTACTTCAGGTTATGTTATGAATCTTGGATGAGGTGTTGTCTCCTGGAGGTCACACAAGCAATCAGTTCCAGCAAATTCCACCACTGAGGTAGAATATGTGGCAGCAACTAAAGCAACGAAGGAAATTGTGTGGTTCAGGAAAATTCTGGAAGATTCGCAGAAACAAGTGCATTCAACTTCTCTTCTAATTGACAACACTTCTACAATAAAGTTGGCAAAGAACCCAAAGTTCCATGATCGAACCAAGCACATCAATACAAAATACCATCTGATTCCACATCATGTTGAGGCCAAAACAATCCACCTTCGACATTGTTCCACAAATGAGCAAATTGTAAACATATTCACCAAAGCGCTTGGAAGGGAAAAGTTTGAAAGATTAAGGATGATGCTTGGACTCACCAACGCCCCTTCAGATTAGGGGTGGGAATGATGACACCTAACTTTCGGATTAGGTAAATCCATGTAAATATTGTAAATAGAAAAATAAAGACAATTGGAAGACAAAGAGACATTGGGAGATGAAACTCAATAGTCTCCCTCTCCATGTATATATCCATATTCTATCTTAATGCAAAGCATCAATTCATTCAGAGTTACTCCTAGCCTGACAAATAGAGACTTCCAAATGGATCTACAAGATCAAGTATGCAATAGATGGCAACATAGAGAAGTACAAAGTAAGATTCATGAGGATTCTCCCAAAAAATTGAGAGGACTACGAGGAGTCGTTTGCTCCAATTGTCAAGTACACTTCTATTAAAATTATTATTTTTGTTGCTTCTATTATGTCTAGGCAATTACATCAAGTGGACGTGCAGACTGCTTTCCTCAACGGAGTAATTGTGGAAGAAGAAATGTACATAGAGCTACCTCAAGGCTTTGAGGTACATGAGAGGAAATCTCATGTGTGCAGACTAAAGAAATTTGTACATACCATGAGCATGGTATTCTCGGATTGATGAATATCTGATGAATCTTGGTTGATCTTGTTATTATATGACTTGTTTTTTTACACGAGCAGGACTCACATGACAAAGGGAGAAGTGGTGATAGGAGGATTTGCTTCCATGATAGGAGCAGTCAAGCTCCGCTTCAATGTCAAAGGAAGTTGACCTCTGAGTTCAAGATGAAGGATCTTGGTTGGATACATTACTTCTTGGGACTACTAGAAGTACGGCAAGAGAACATTGAGATATTCCTTGGTAAAAGGAAGCATATTATTATGATCCTTCAAAGATTTGGGATGATGGATAGTAAGTCCATAAACAGTCCCACAGTAATTAATCTAAAGAAGTTGAGTGGCAGAGGGAGCAACCAGTGTTGCCACTAGGATCTATCATGGTGACCAGAAAGCAGTTGTGATGATGGATCCAATCAAGGAAGTCGGTCAGTTTATGGTTGAGCCAAGGCATGCAGCACAACATGAGTTGGGGTACAGGCATGGTACAATTGGATATGGACTGAGATATGTCTCAAATGTTGAAGTACAATTGCATGGATTCATAGATTCAGATTAGGCTAAGAATGCAAAAGACAGGAAAAGCATATCAGGATGATGATTCAACTTGGGGTCTACTGTGATGAGCAAGAAGTTGATAGCACTACTGACGCCATGGATTCATCCCTCCACTAATCTCACACAAAACTTCATGGGAGCCTTTTAGTGCAAACAAAAAACACCAATAAACAAAGATACTCTCCTTTGTTGGGCAGACAAGGTACTCGACCTTCCTAGAGCATCATCCAAAACAGAATACACCATTGACTTGCTTCTCTTCTAGCTACGGCTCCTTCTTAAGTGATTTAGGGCTCTCCTTAGCTCGTTATGCTTCTTAAGATGAGTTGTTATTATGTGTTTTTGACCTCTCATGGTCTCTTTAATTTATAGCTCTCTAAAGTTGCCTTAGGTGCCCCATTTAGTCCATCGAAGCTGTCCTCTTACAAAAATTAGAATAAACAATGATTACCGTGGGGTCTTTAGCCCACAACATTGGGTCCAAAGCCCACAAGATTGGATACTTTGCCTAACCAAGTCCTTTTGGTGGGCCAACTCGTCATAAGTCAAGTACCCTAGACTTGTGGGAGTACCTCCCAAGTTACACTTTTCAACACTCACTCTTCGCAAGGAAGGTACTTCCATTCCTCGAAAGTAGCTCGTCAAGAACACAATATAAACATTTGGTGTCCATCACTGCAGCATACCTTGAAGAATAAGCAACATGTTCCTCAGAAGTGTCCCTACCACCAGAAGCCTCTCTCTTCTTTTTCTCGTGATAGGCCTTCAGGCCATTACATAGTTCCTTCTTGTGAGTTGTAGAAGTCTCCTTACTCTCCACTGACCATGCGCTCTTCTCGGATTCTCCCTCTGAACCTGCAAACTCTCACTCGAACTCTACCCCCTCTGAGTCTTAGGAACCTGCTTCTTCCCTTGATCTATAGGCTTGTTCTTCAACTTCTATAGACCATTCTCCCTGACAACAATGACTACTCCAGTAGAGCTACAGCCTCTAGGCCTAAGTATTGCCTTCCAATCTTAGAATATCACCTCAAACCCTTCGCCTCGATCATCAAGATAGACAACACGTTGCACTTCAACTCCAGTACCCACAGTATATCCTGGAATCGTAGCAACCCACCTAACTCCATCCTGAATGGCACCATACCTGACCCTCTGACAGTCTTCTGACTCATATCGCCAACCTCCATGTGTAATCTAGAGTCCCATTCAGTTAGAGTCTAGAAAACTTCCCACGATCCTGTCATATGCTTAAACGCTCTACAATCAATGAACCATTAACCATCATTAATGGCGCCCTCAGAAAAATGAGAAACCAGAGGAAAGTCCTCCTCGAACCTTCTTAAGAAGTCATCCTGTTCAGTTGAAGATGTAGTAGCCATTGCTATCTCTTTCTTCTCATTATCTCCCTTCTTTAAACACAGGCACTTACTTGCATAATGGCCATGTTTGCCACAGGTGAAACACTTCACCTTACTCAAGTCCTCTGCTTTCCCCTTCATCTTACTAGCAAGAGTCATGTTTTCTCTACCAAACTTCTTGTGAAGATCCTCATCTCGCAGTTCCTCTTCTGCAAACCTGGAATAAATGGGATGTTGTTGAGATGAATATTGCCTCCATTTTCTAGCTCTATCGACGTTGATCCAATTCCCCGTACGGGATAGCTTTTATTATCTCCAAGTTCTACGGAGTAAGAAGACTTTCCTTTTGATAGTGTATTTAGTTGCTTGTGATGACCGGTCATATGCCTTGATGCTCCACAATAGATCACCCAAATGCTCTCACCTTACAATGTGTATGTGAGTGTTGAGAAGAGTCCTTCGTCTTTTGTCTCAGTCACTTTCTTCTTTGGAGTAAATAGGAGATTCCATACTTCTTTGATGCATTTCTTGAGATGGCTTGCTACCTTTGAACACTTCTTGAGAATCTTCTTTAATGTAGTAAAGATCTTCATGATGCCCTCGACCAACCTTACCTCTGAAACCATGTTGAGAAATCTATAGGGAAATGATTAGATTGATTTCTCTTTCTATGATAATTGCTTGTAATGTAATTTTACTTTTTCTTACTTATTAGCTTCTTCAATTATTATTATGTTTGTATATCATCAAATAGCTACCAAAACAAGAAGAACAAGAACACAGAATATAACCTGCAAGTCAGGGCCAAAACCTCTCATCTTGAGAGGAAAACCCGTAAATCTCTTCTCTTCCTTATAGATCCTTCAATTGACGAATTCCAAGACCTTTAGATAAAGACCAATACCCTCCAAGACCAAGTCCAACCTTTCTTGATGATGTTCTTTCCTTATCCAAGTTAAACCCAGTCAAATCTCTTCTAGTAGCAGAATTCCAGCCTCTAGCTCCAAAATTTTGGCCTCCACTGCAGAGCTGAAATTTGTGGCCCTCCTACAATTATCGTTGCCACACGTGTGAGCTTCTTTTAGCCTCCCAGGACTTCCTTAGACCTTCGCTTGGATTTCTCTAACTTCTGGGGCCTGAGGATGGCTTCTCATGACCTTCGCTTGACCTTCTTACCTTCTCTTCTTCAAGATCGAACTTGTAGAGGAAAACCCTAGATTTGTTGCAAAAACCCTAGCCTTCCTTCGCACGTGTGAGAGAGAAATAACCCAAAACCAAGTCTTCTTCATCCTCTTCCTTCTTCGTTGCCCTCTTCTTCTTCCTCCTTCGCTTGAATGAGAGAGTGATGAATGTGCTACAAGAAGGTCGAGTTTCCTCCTATATATAGGCTTCTCAAAGGTGGACATGGCTCCTCAAATTAGGCCGACTTGATCTTGGAGGGTATTTTGACACTTTTTAAGGACAAAAATAATTTTCTTTACAAGTTACAATGTGCCCAAAGGGGTCTTCAACTAATGACAATGACTCTTTTGACTTCTTGACCTAGGACAAACCCTAGAAGCACTCAATGGGTGCTTGACCTATAAAATAAAAGACCTTGAGCATGAAATCCATGCTCCAAAAATAATAATAATAATAATAATTTTCTTTCATTTTACAATATACAAGAATCAAAAGCACATTTCATATTTATGAAGAACGAACCTAGTTACACATTTTTCAACAAAGTTGTGTTGGTGCCCGACAGCCAAGCCATCGGTCATTGATAATAGCCACCAAGGTAGCCGACAGTCAGCCGCTCAACCAACAACACCACGCATAGAGGGTCACAGATTGGGACAAAATAAGGTGAGTGAAGTAGAGCCACCAGTTACGAATTGAAATAGGGGGATTGCAGTGAGCTGTTAACAACAACTACAGACAGAACATGATTGTGTTTGTTGTTAGGGTGCAGGGGAAGAAGGTTGCATATAGGGAATCTTAGCAGATAGCGACTGCAGAGAAATGGAGATTAGATCACAGTGAGGTTTCCACGCAGCAAGGTGCAGGCTCGAGTGAGGCAGTGAGTCAACAAGATAACTAATTAATAATAATTAATTATTGGTTAGTTTGACAAGGATGGCTATTGGGTTACATTATGAGGACAAGCTGGATGGGGCAGGAAATTTTAGCCCATGGAAGGAGCGGATTGTTCTGTCATTTGAGGAGTAGGAGTTGTGGGACGTCGCGGAGAACCCCATCCAAATTCCCACAGATCTTACTCAATTGGCTAAGTTTAATAAGAAGAACATGAAGACCAAGAGAATAATCCTGGACACCAATAAAGACCATATTATACATCATATGACAGGGAATAATTATGCCTTTGAGATGCAAGCATCCTTAAACAAAGTATACCAGAGTACAAACCAAAATGAAAAGATGGTGTTGAAGGAGAAACTAAAAAAAGGCAAGATGTCTGAAACTGACACAATTGCATCATACCTAACCAATATCACTCAAATTAGAGATGACTTAGCAGTAGTGGTGTTTCCTACTGATAATGAAGAGTTGGTCAAATCAGCCTTGAGTGGCTTTCCTCCGAAATGGGATGTCTTTGCTGATGGGATTATAGCACGGAAAATCTGCCCAATTGGGATAGATTGTGGGATGATTTTGCACAGGAAGAGACAAGGAGACGTTCCAAAACTGCAAGTCAACATGATAGTAAGGATGATGAGGAGAATTTTTCTTTTACTATAAAGAGAAAAAGTAAAGTATAGGGATGTGGATGATCTGCTTTCGTGAAGGACAGGAGCAAAGTGTTTTGCGCATCATAAGATTGGTCACTATGCAAGCCAGTGTCCATACAAGAAGGAGGAGGAGGATCATGTGGTTGCATCAGCATCAACCAAGATTGATGACTTTAGGAGAAATTTGAGAAATAATTTTCTCTAGTTGCGTGTCTTTCTGACAATAGTATTGTGTGTATGAGGACAATGGGTTATGGCTAGTGGACAATAGGATGTCCAACCACATGATGGGGATGTGGTCAATGTTTTGCAGTATTTCAAAGACGGGCTCAGACTGTAGTGTGTTTAGTGGGACTAGTACCATGCATACAATGAAGGGGGTTGGATGTGTTAGATTCCAACTAGAGACGAGATTTTTTGGAGGTGACAAGGATGTTATTTGTTCCAGGTTCGATGGTAAACGTGCTCTTAGTATCAACCTTGGAGAATGTTGGATATAGAGTTTTGTTCTGGGATGGATTGATGCTTCTATATTTAGAGGGAGTGACCTTGGATGTAGTTGTAGTGCTTGGCATCAGATAGGGGCAATCACACAAGTTGCTATGACAAAATTTGCGTATATAAGAGGGGATCTTGGATACAAGAACAGTGTCGATTACTAAGAGGAAGCAACTGGTGAGGAAGAGTGAATCTTCAAGTATTGCGAGGAGCCTTAGCTCGTATGATATGACATTGTTAGACACTCAGGAGCATGGTTGAAAGGAATAGGTCTTTAGATCAGATTCTGAAGCAGGTAGGAGGGAAGTCTTCTAGTTCAAAGGGAGCGACTATAGCAACGGATAACATGTCAGTGTTGGAGACAAATCCAAGTGGAGCGGGTTCTTTTAGAAATACCTCCCTCGCTAAGAGGGAGTTTTGAGTTTTGCAACTCAAAAGGTACTTCTAGTCTTGTGCCTTGACTAGAAGGACCATGATTTGCCTCCTTAGGAGGTTGCTCACGACATGCAAAGTGTGCAAGTAAGTTGCACGCATGCAAATGTGTTGCATATGACATGCACGAGATGTGCATGTAAAGCAAGCCAAATTTATGACTTGTACTTTAGTTAAAGTAGAGAAAGCTAATGATAGGATAGTTAACTAAAGTAAAGTCATTTATCTTCAAGTAGCTTGAAGAGCTAATTTTGGTTGTCAATCTTAGCTTAGGAAAGTTATAAATTGAGTCTATGTGTTGAAGCTAAGACAACAGTAGCACAAGATTGAGAGAGGCTTCTCAATGAGCATGTGTTGGGTCCGAGAGAGTGCAAAGAGGCTAGTGATCAGTTTTTTATTTTCTTTGTTGGGCCATTATTCCAGGACAAGAGCCCAAGCAAGTTCTGTGATTAATTTATTAATGAAGAACTGTTGATTGGGCAGAAATCTATTTATGTGTATGTGATTCAGATCGAGTAATTTTGCTCCTGGTAAATATTTTGGTTAGGAACTTAGCCGTATATTCATTCAACTAATAATTGTTGTGAACCAAATACCGGGTGTTGGGTTCAGGATATTATAACATATAGTTGGACAGCCCATACCACCTATCCTCACATCTCAAACTAGTAACCAACTTGGCCATGTTGTTAGTCCTTCAACAACAACCAACTAGCTCCCTCTTAGGTTGTTCGTTGTGCACACTCTGATTTAGTTGTCCCTTCAAAGTAGTTATGATACCATGTTGATTTTTCCTTAGTATCCCAAATTTGGTCTAAGTCTAATCACGATCATAAACACACTGAGATACACAACTACAAGCACTTTGCACAACGGAAATGAAACAACAGTGAATCAACAAAGTACACAAAAAATTGTAGGCCCAAAACTTGTTTTTATTAGTCCTTCAATAAAACAAACATAGGGCATGCGTACCAGGGGTCATGGCCCTTACAAAGCCCTGATACAAGGCACTAGTATAAACAGTGTACACTAGGGTTTGAAGACAATTCCTTTAGCCTCCATCTGCCCAAAAGAACAAGGACAATACTTGACTTACTTGTTATAGCTAGCCTCCAACCCTTTCTGTCCACTTGCTCTTGACACCTAGCAGTCTTGCCTCCTTTACTCACAGGGAAATTGCTCCTTTAATGTCTTAGTAAACACAGTTGCTCACAAGGTATATTGTCTTTTAAATATCTTGCATATTCAGCCCCAAAACAACTCAGCTTCTCATAGTGAAATAGCCCTTCAAGATCATTGTATATTATCCCTTACACAACATCTCCTCACAGTCCCTTAGATCCTTCAATTTGACTGCACAATCAGTCTTCAAACACCTTGATGAATAGACTTCAATCGATGCCTCAACAACCCTCTACACAGCATACAGAAGCCCTTTACAACCCTCATTGTCCTTTTCTTAGGCCTAGGCTCCTCGCTGCCTTCCCTAACCTCTAAGGCCTCTCGACTCCTCTTTATAGACTTTTGGCCTACCTTAGAATGCCTGCAACCTTCCACGGATTCCCTGTCGCCCCTCTGCAAGTAGGTTTGAGGCCTCTCGGCCTCATTCTAGGGCTTCAGCCCTCCACAAATCTCACACAGAATTTCACAGTAGCCTTTTAGTGCAAACAAAAGCCACCACTAAATAGAGATACTCTCCTTCGTTGGGCAAACAAGGTACTCTACCTTCCTAGGGCATCATCCAAAACAGTAAAAACCATTGACTTGCTTCTCTTTTGGTTGCGGATCCTTTTTGAGTGATTTGCGTCTCCCCTTAGCTCGTTACGTTTCTTAAGATGAGTTGCTATGAGATGTCTTTTAGACCTCTCATGGTCTCTTTAATTTATAACTCTCCAAAGTTGCATTTTGTGCCCCCTTTAGTCCATCAAAGATGCCATCTTACAACAATTAGAATACACTTGTTGAAATTTGGTACCGGAGGACAGGTGGTTCCCTTAGGTTTTGATCTTTGCCCTAGGGAAAAGTGTCCAAAAGATTTTAATTTTTCTCCTAAAGTGACTTTATAATTTTTAAGTTAAAATCTAATTTAAAAGTGACTTTAAGTGATAAAGTTACTAAGTCTAATTTTAAAGTGACTTTTATAAAGTCAATGAAAAATTAGAAAGGAAAAGTGACTTTGGAAATAAATGACTAAGTGGGTCTTTATTAAAGTGGGGAATTAAAAAATAGAAGTGAGATTTAAATGTGCATTTAATCTCAGCCATTGATCTAAATCTATCTCAGCCATTGGATTTAGGGATCACCCAAAAGTCATTTAAGGTTG
>APFE031064979.1:84970-106192 GCA_000404065.3 Pinus taeda
TTCATCTTTTTAGTATTAACTTGTGAGTTTTCAACTGATGTAACATATCACTTTCGGATTTCCATTTTAGAAGAGAGGCTAATCTGCTAGAGTTTCAAATTTAGAGATTTAGTCAAGTAAATCTAGTGACTGCAATCTTGATGAAATCAGACGTGCACACAACTTGCTTGAATTGCAATTAATTAACATTCAATTCTGATGAAATCAGACTTCAAATAGCTCCAGACTTCAAATATAATGCTAACTTCAAAGACAAACACCCTGCTCGCAGCTCCAGACGACAACTCTAGACGACAGCAGGACGAAAATAACCCGGAATAGACCAACCCGTGGGCTTTAAATTATGTTTTTTTCGCAATACGTATTCAACATGTCGAAATACATTAGGGCAACATATTCTACAAACCAAATATGCGTATTCGAAATTTAGGACACGACGGAAAACGTAGAATACGTATTCAAGTTTTCATGACACGTTGAAAATCGTATTCGACACGTATTAGGGTCGTTTTCGTGTCCAATACGTAAAATACGGGACACGGGACCCTGGGGGACGTGTCCTGTGACTTAGGTAATGATTCATATGAAGAGTATGTTGCGCTCGTTGTTGCTCTTCCATGGACCCTGCCTGAACTGCAACTATGAAGTTATCATGCTCCTCCTTGTTGGGAATCACGATTGTTGTTAGACCAAAACCCGCAGGTGTTAGTCAACAATCACATCACTAGAGATAAGGATCCACGAGAGGCGGTTCGTCCATGTCTCGAAACACACAGGGAGCATTGGTTTATCCAATGTCCAACAATCTCCCCCCCAATGCAAGCCGGGTGTGCATCGAACTTGATCCAAATGGATCCAAGAACACTCTCTAAGTCTTCAAAAATCTCGTAAAATCATGCCAAAGATCAAAACCATCGCATGAGAAGAGCCCTTAGAATGGCGGAAAAATACTATCGGAAGGCAAAAACAAGAGAAAACCCATGAAAAAACAAAGTATTGAAGGCGTGAACAATGAATGCACAGTAGCCGTCAGATCTGGCCGATCAACGGTCCAGACCTGATCAGTGAATCGCAAACGTCGATGGCAATCAGCGGATATCGGCGCAGACTACATAACACTTGCGACGACGACTGGCGGAGTCAACTAGGACCGTCGATGAAGTGCGCAGATCGACGGCCCATGTTGCATTGCAGGATCACTATCGAAGATTACAAGAGCACATACAACGGCCCGGGGTTATCGCAATATGCGATTACGATCAATCACATCGCAATATCGCAATCGGGGCTACACAAAGGAGCGGGCATATACACATACACATCTGCGATCCGATGAACCAGACCCGACGGTTATATAATATTATTTCATAAGATTTGAGATCCGCAGAAAAGGCATTTTTAATGTATTTTGCATATTTCGTTCATTAAACGAAATACAAGGGTTGAAGCACCGATGCAATAAGCTGTACCCGAAAGAGTTCCTTAAGGCTATTATATCTTATTTCAGATCTGCCATGAGCCATTTCTTACGTTATTTTCACGATTTTAACGTATTTTCAAGAGCAAGGCCGAAGCGACATGCGATAGCGATGAGGATAGACCCGATAGAGGAATAAACTAGATTTAAGGACTTTTGAAGTCCAAAATAAGCAATGTTTTGGCGAAATTTCACAGTGTTGCACCGTTTCTCTGTGTAAAACCGAAAACGATCGTTTTGGGCATTCCAAAGGATTTCAGAGGCCCAATGACCATTCTGTTATAGTACAGGTGGCCACCATCCTTAGAAGTGTTTAGCAATGATTGCTAACGCTTAGAAAGGGGTCTGAACAGACGGAGGACGGGGAGACTAAAAGCCGAGAAGCTGAAACGAACAGGCAGTGCAGTTTTGCCTTTAAAGCCATAGCAAACAGAAGGCAGTAGGGCAGGCAATACAGAGACAGAGCTAAGACAGAGACAGAAAGTGATTCAAAGAGTCTATATACTTAGAGAAAGCTTGAGAGGTTCAAGCAAATTCTTACTGTTATATCTGTTGTGTATTAAGTCTCAAATTGAACTCACTGCTGTAAAAACTTTGCTTGAAGACATAATAGAGAGGCCACCACTGAAGGCTGGACCAGGAGATGTAGCCCAGAAGTATTGGGTGAACTCCTTATTAAACTTGTGTTTTTATGTTTTTGTCTATTATAGTCTTTTACTGCTTCATAGTCTATGTATTTCGCAATCTGATCGATCCATTGCATAAAATAACATAGGCAAATCCATACACATGAGTCTCTAATACCTTATTAATTGTCTTAGATCTCATTATCAGATCAAGTGGTATCAGAGCTTTAGGTTTACTAAGGTTAGACAAGCTTGTGCTGGATTGGTGAATGATAACTAGGTCAAAACTCAAATTAGGAGAAGGAGAACTGGTTGAAACTAACCCAGAAATTGGTAGAGTCTATCCTAGGAGGAAAATGGCAGAGAAAAATCCCTTGGAATTATACTCTCAGTGCATGGATAGTTTCATGACCATGAAAGCCATGGTAGAAGAAATGTATCAAGAATTTAAGAAAGCTCGAAGTGAAGATTCTTCAACCTCCAAACAAGACAAAGGAACAGAAGAATATCTTCTAGATGGCCATTTTGAAGGCAAAGGGAAAGGAAAAGAGGCTCCTCCACACCTCTTGATAGCCCTGAAAATAAAAAGAAGAAGACATCTTTGATTAAATTAGATGTTAAATTTGATTTACCAATATATGATGGAGAATTAAATGCAGAGAAGCTAGATAACTGGATTGACAGATTGATGTGTATTTTAGGGTGCATAGCATTGAATCAGACAGGAGTAAAATTCAGCTAGCCAGCCTACGCCTTGGAGGAACTGCCTTGGTATGGTGGGAAGGCTGAACATAAGCTAACTTGAAGAAGCATGGTAAAATTCTTTCTGTCTGGAGTGAATTTGTTTCTACAATTAAAAAACAATTCTATCCACTAGCTTATATGCAGCAAGCTATGATGAGTTGGCAAATTCTTCGCCAATTAAGGGGGCGAAGTGTACAAAGCTACACCCAACAATTTAGAAAAAGAGCTTTGATTCTAGGCATTTCTTTAGACTCACTTAAAACTTTGTTGAAGTATATAGGTGGTCTACACAGCTATTTGAGGCACACCATTCTCATGTTTACCCCTACTAGCATAGATGAGGTATCCATTCAGGCTACCCATCTAGAGGCTAGAGGCAAGAATGTGAACCCAGAGATTGGGGGATCATCAAAGCCCGCTGCAAGCAAGAACAAGGAAAAGAGGAAGCAGAAATGGAAAGAGAGGAAGGCAAATGTTGTACAAAAGGCCAAACCTTCATCCACTCACTGCAAGAAGGACGGACATGATGATTGACATTGTTGGTCTTTGCATCTGGAGCAGAAACCCAAGAAGTTTGATGGCCAGAAGAAGAAAACTGTTGCTGTTATACAGAAATATTTGGGGTCAGACTCATGTGATGAAACAACAATCGCAGCCACAAGTATAAAAGGTAAAAATTATGAAGTTGTTGGAAATAATACTGAGAGGAGGGGGAGGTGAAACAGTATTAGCAAATCAATAACTTTTTCATTTCCATAATCAGATTCATATACGCTACTTCAGTTAAGAGAACTCGCGTGTACACGCAACTGTGTTTAATGCAACTAGCGTATATCCAGTAAACTTGTGATTCAGTTAATTCATCATATGTTAATCTTTAATCACTGCATCAGAACTTCAGTAACCATATAAACAGTGAACAGGTGCAGTAAAGCAGAACAAATCATCACACGTAAGAAATACACATGAACACCATGATATAACGTGGAAACCCAATGCGGGACAAAAACCACCTGCTATCGTCTTCCTTTAATATAAGAAAAACTTGTTTACAGTCTTGTACTGGCGCAGAAACATACCAGTATGCAGGCACCCACCTGCAGAAGGCTACAACATTCTCTCGTTCTCCAGCTACCACTAGAAGGGAGCTACAACCCCTTGGCTCTTGTATTAGCTAATATATTTACTAGTACGTAGGCGCCGACCTACAGAAGGCTACAACCCTCTCTCATTTTCCAGCTACTACTGGAAGGGAGCTCCAACCCCCTGGCTCTTATAATAGCTGGTATATTTACCAGTATGTAGGCGCCGACCTACTGAAGGCTCCAACCTTTACTCTTCCTCCAGGGACCACGTTTCATAAATTTTCAAACTGGATACTCCTGGATCACAACACCATAATATGAAGGCCACGTTTCATCCAATTTTCATACTTGACCCATCAACAACATTGAAGCAAATAAATCACCACTGCAATACAACCATTACATCAACCAATCAATCTCTGAATCGCCCACAACTAAATCATTGAATACTAGTCATCAAAACACAGTTACCAGAACACAGAGCAGAACCCAGAACTCTACAACAACCACCAGAACCATCTGCAAGTTCAGATATCATATTTCATAATGTATACGCTACTATGATGAACCGAACCAGCGTGTATACGCGCTTTTACCAAAGCAAACCCGTGTACAGATCTGCAAATATTAACTCATAACTTTGCGGCTACTCCAAACATCAATCATACCTAGATCATAACATTTATGGAATAAACATGCGTCAGTAATTCAGATCTAGTCTATACATGAACAAACCACATAATGATAAAACATTCCAAGCCTTAAGATCCCGATCCATCATCCATCATCATCCACATAGGTGCATCCTTTGTTCAGATCAAGCAAAGCATCATGAACCCATAACTTGCATACTAGATCTCTCACTTTATCAAATATTCAATCCTTGCACCCCCTTTGGCCTAATGATCTTCTCCTCCTTTTATAGTGTTAGGCCTTTCTCAATACCATGGTCCAACACCACTTAGGACCAATACCTTGGACCAAATACCTAGGGTCAATACTTCGGACCAGATACCTTGGACCAATACCATGGATCAAAATACCATGGACCAAATACGACAGACCAAAACTTAGTTTTCCAACATGTACGCGCCTTTCCTTCTGTGAAACTACGTGTGTATGTTATACGCACCTTTTAGTCTGTTAACCCGCGTGTATACGCTCCTTTGTCAAGGTGAACCTGTGTATACCTCTCTCTGATCATTAAATCTTTGTTATTGACCTGCTGCACTATGATCTGTCATCTGAGTGAGTTGCCATCAAGGACAATACGTGTATCACCTGTATCATAATGCCAACAGAAGCATCTACTAGTAATTTTGCCCAAACTATTGATAGTGAAGAAAATGAGAGGAAAAGGCATGAGCTTTTTCATATTAGAGTTATTTCCAAGCATCAAAAGATTCATACTTACTGAAAATTGAAATTAACTCAAACAGATTACAGAAAACACACATAATAAATAGACACAAAACATTGGCAGAAAAAGGTTCAGCCTCATAGCTTCCTCAGGATTCTCTCTCATTCATTCATTAAAATAATTCAATATAGTGTTACAAATAAATAGATGAGAGACAGTGTTCTCAAGATAGTGCGTGCTATCTTAGACACTTTTTGTTGAGATAATTTCTCCTTTGGTTGAGATAATTTCTCACCAGACACACACCAATATAGGAGTTACCTAAACTAACTCCTATCTTAGAGGAACAACCCAAGAGTTAGGCACAAATTCCTAACTTGGAATATTTAATTTATTTATTTATTTTTGGATTTATTATTGTTTTATGAGAGAGGCTAACATTCCCCCCTTCAATGATAAATCCAAAATAAAAACGAGGAACCATCTTCCAAGTTCTCATGTTGACATTGCCTGAAAAAACCACCAAATCTGGATGCTAAAGAAACTGCAATATGAAGAGACTGAGTCAGCTGCATGACTGATTCATCTCGGAAGGATGCTTGACAACTCCATCATGTGCCAAGCCGCAAAAGGATCCAATTGTCCTTTGCTTGAAAACAACATCCGGTGTCCACTGACACAATTTGATGAACGCCCACTGGCGTATTTGCTAATGATGATTGCCCACTGGCTGAAGATGTCGAAAAACAACTCAATGTTTCTTTTCCTATGATGAAAGCTGCTCGCTACTGCTTTGTTGTTGGTTGATCGCCCACTGGCGAATTTGCTGATGCTCACTGTTGAAGAAAAATGCCCACTAGCTGATGAAGATGCCCACTAGCTGTTTCGCTGAGGTTGTCGAGACTTTCAGTCTGACAACCACTTGTCAATTTCATTGACCTTTTCCCCCCTTTGTCAGTTGAAAGGAGAGACAATCTTCTCCAAAATATATCTGAATTCTGAACTCCCCCCCTTCAGGTGTAAGAGAGTTTCACAGTTGTACTCTCTCGTTCAATAGCATGAGAGTACCATCATCATTTCACTATTGGCTGCAGTATGTGTGATTGTAGTCAGTTGTAGAACTGAGACAATCTTTTCACTGTGGATGACCATTCCCAAGGATCTATCCATTCATAATGTATCTTCAATCTGGCTGATTTTTGTTGGTTGCAACATTTTTCTGAGAAATGGTTGGGCTTGCCACAATGGCAACAAGGATGGAGATCAAAACACTGATCTTCCATATGACCAGTTCTTTGACAATGAGAATATTTTGGTTGGACTTTAACTTCAGGTTGCATTCAATTCTGTTTGTCTGCAACTTTCTCAGAACCTGCTGAGGTGAGTTGTGCAAGAAATCCTGCACTGACGAACTTAATTGGCTTGGAATAATCTGGGATATGTAAGTTGGTGTCATCAATGACATATCCTAAGCCTCTTTGATTCTTGTTATTTTGAATTTCCTCCCAGGGCTTGATGATGGGTTTGGAAGAAATTTTAACTGGAACAACTTCGACACTTGAAGTTGTTGGGATGAATGACTTATCATCTGGATGGTTCAAAGACTTGAAAGTATCACTCTTTTCTTGCAATTCATTCCTTTGAAGTTGCGATTCGAATTGAAGAAACTCAATGGTTTCATGTGTTTGTCGTAGATGCCATGAAAGATCAACAAGAGTTTCTTTGCTGATGTGCACCATGTCTTTATCACTAGAGATGATCAAACTGTGAAGAATATTTAACAACTGAATATGTTGCGCCATCTGAACTTGCTCGCTTGAAATCAGGCTCTCTTGTCGTAGATATCGTGCTTTGAACTGTTTCACTTGATTTTGTTACTTGAATGACAAGCTCGCTTGCTATGGGACTTGAATGGCACGCTCGCTTGATTTATTGCTTATTGTACTTGCTGGGAACACTTGCTAGAGTAGTAGAACTTTCTTGCTTAAACTCTGGAATTCACGCTCGCTTTTTACGATCGTGTTTGCATGAATGCTCGTTTGCCTTACTTGATGATTTTACGATCACTTGAAGGAATAGCCACACTCGCTTGATGTTGATCTTAACTTGCTTGATTGGTGTTAGAGTTGAACTTGTTTGGTTGCTTTGATGGTTGCTGTAATGAACTTCACTCTGGCTCGCTTGAAGGTTTGAACTTTGTACAGTTTTGACGCAAATTGCTTGATGAATACTCACGCTTGCTTGCAAGAGATGTGAACTTGTTGTTTGTTTCATTTAGAGTTAAAACTCGTGGACTCACTTGATTGTGCTTTAAAGGAAGGGTGTCGAACACTGTCGAAAATGCTCCCAAAAAAGCTTACAATGATTTTAATGACTCACAAAAACAAGGAATTCACTTGACGCGCTTGACTTCTGATCAAATAAAAAATGTGGGTGTTGGTTTCAACCGAGAATGCACCCTTACAATTCAATGCAATTGGAATTTGATTTACAAGTTCTTAAATTTGTTTGCAAGAATGTTGATGTAGGCTTTGCTTTGAAATGTTGGAGTTTGCAGATTCATGAACTTGATTGTATTGAGTGAATTTTTTTGTTGAGGTAGAATGTCGATGTTGAAAACTTTGATTATTTGTTGTAGTGATGCAAATGCATGTGTTGAGCTTAATTATCCTTCCTTGAAGCTATTTTGTTACAAGTGTTGTGCTTGTTTACATTGAACTTTATGTGTGTTAAATGAGATCATGTATGTGTCAAAACTAGACACAAATCAAAAAGCAACAACATGAAGCATGCACCATCATCAACACACTCTTCGTGTACCTAAGATCCCCTTATTCAATTTCGGGCGGATCTAAGACATAATCACCACACAAAAAATGCCTTTTTATTATACAAATGACAACCAACTCTGATACCACATATTGAAAATTGAAATTAACTCAAACAGATTACAGAAAACACACATAGTAAACAGACACAAAATATTGGCAAAAAAATGTTCAACCTCATGGCTTCTTTAGGATTCTCTCTCATTCATTCATTAAAATAATTGAATATAGTGTTACAAATAAATAGATGAGAGACAGTGTTCTCAAGATAGTGCGTGCTATCTTAGACACTTTTGATTGAGATAATTTCTCCTATGGTTGAGATAATTTCTCACCAGACAAACACCAATATAGGAGTTACCTAAACTAACTCCTATATTAGAGGAACAACCCAAGAGTTAGGCACAAATTCCTAACTTGGAATATTTAATTTATTTATTTATTTTTGGATTTATTATTGTTTTATGAGAGAGGCTAACAATACTTTGTTTGATAATGGCTCACAAGTAAACTTAATTTATGAAGCAATTGTAAAGAAATTGGGAAAACTAACCACACCTCACAAGAAGCCATATCCATTAGGTTGGGTATGTGATAAAGAAAAGATACAAGTGACTAGACATTGTAAACTTAGGTTTTCTTTCGGATCAGTATTTGTAGATGAGGTTGAGTTAGATATTGTTCCCTTGGATATATGTGGAATTGTTTTAGGAAGTCCTTACTTGTATGATAGAAAATTCATTTTCTATAGTGCTGAAAATAAGTATCAACTCCTTAAAGATGAAATCAAATATATTATAAGAGCTCATAAACTCAAAAATAATTATACTCTCATAAACTCAAGGTAGATGAAAAGAATTGTAAATTCATGCAAGCAATTTTTACTGATGGTTGTAAAGGAAAAGAAACCTTATAAAACCAATGTATTTGAAGGCTGTAATGCTAAACAGCAAGCTGATTTAGAAAAAGTTGTTTTAGAATATGATATCCTATTTCAAAAACCTAAAGGTCTACCATCCAAAAGGGAAATTGTGCATGATATTAATTTGCAGCAAGATGCTCCATTGCCTAACATCGGAATGTACAGGTTATCCACTTTAGAGAATGCAGAGATAAAGAAGCAAGTACAGGAGCTGCTCGAGAAAGGGTTCATAAGACCAAGCACATCAACATGCGGATCCCCAATCGTGTTGGTAAGGAAGAAAGATGGTTCATGGAGGATGCACATTGATTACCAAGCACTGAATAAAATAACGATCAAGAATCATTATCCCCTTCCTCACATTGATAATCTATTGGATCAATTGAAAGAAATTGTTTACTTTTCCAAGTTAGACTTGCGTAGTGGTTACCATCAAGTCAGAGTAGCAGAGCAAGATGCATGGAACACTGCTTTCAAAACAAAGCAAGCACTGTATCAATGGCTAATTATGTCGTTTGGCTTAACTAATGCTCCTGCCACTTTCATGAGAGTTATGAATGATGTACTCAGGCCTTTTATTGATGATTTTGTAATTATTTGGATGACATTCTTGTTTTCAGTAAAACATGGGAAGAACATTTGAAGCATGTAAAGAAGACTCTAGATGTTTTGAAAAAATAAAATCTCTATGTTAAATTATCAAAGTGTGAATTTGGCAAAATATCTTTAAATTATTTGGGTCATATTGTAGGGGGTGGTGAATTGAAGATAAATCCCTCTAAGGTTGAAATCATTGTAAACTGGCCTAAACCCAAGTCTACTACAGAAGTTAGAAGCTTCCTAGGAGCAACACAATATTGGAGAAATTTTATTGCTAACTTTTCCTTAATTGCAGCTCCCTTACATGCTTTAATAGGATTGAACAAGGTGTTTCAGTGGGGAGGCAAACAGCAGAAAGCCCTCGACACCTTGAAAGAAAAAATTAGTACAACACTAGCATTGCCAAATTTTCAACAACCATTTGAGATCGAAACAGATGCCAGTGACTATGCCATGGGAGCAGTGTTGATGCAACATGGTAAACCCATATGCTACCATTCTGAGACTTTTAATTGTGCAGTAGTTAATTACCCCACATATGATAAAGAATTGTATGCATTAGTACAGAGTGTAAAAAAGTGGAAACATTACTTAATAGGCAAAGAAACAGTTATACATACTGATCATCAGCCACTTCAATATTTGCACTCACAAACTAAATCGCAGCAATCAAGACACTATAGGTGGATGGGTTTCCTCTAGCAGTTTCATTTAGTCATCATATATAAAAAGGGCATACACATTAAAGTTGCAGATATGTTGTCCAGACCAATTATAAATGCATCTACTATACTTAAGCATAACTCGGTAATGCATGAAAGCCACATTGAACAGTATGCTCAAGATATAGATTTTAAAAATGTATATGCAACTTTATGTCATGGCAAAAAAGTAGAAGAATTGGACTATTATGTTAAGGACCAACTCTTGTATCATTTGGGAAAGCTATGCATTCCACAAACTGAAGGAGTTAACATAATTAGGGAAGCACACACTTCTTTGATATCAGGTCAGGTCATTTTGGTGTAAGCAAAATAGTTGCACAACTGCAAAGATACTGTTATTGGTCAAAAATGCATGAAACGGTTTCTAGATATGTAAGAGGGTGTACCATGCATGCTAAAAGCAAGCCCAGCAATAGAAAACTAGGCTTGTACACTTCACTTCCAATTCCTTCTCGTCCTTGGGAAAGTGTTTCCATGGACTTTGTTGGGGGATTGCCGAAATCTATAAAAGCTCATGACTATTTATATGTTATTGTGGACAGGTTTAGCAAAATGTGTATTTTAATACCCTGTAATAAGCAGATTACAGCTGAACAAACAGTGAAGTTGTTCTTTCAGCATGTCTGGGTGCATTTTGGGTTACCCACTTCCATAGTATCTGATCGAGACTCCCGATTTGTTGGGAAGTTTTGGTCAAGTTTGTGGGAATTGATGGACACCAAACTGAAGAAGAGCACAGCCTTTCATCTACAAACAAACAGCTAAACAGAGGTAGTCAACAGGATAGTGATCCAATTGCTCAAGGGTTATTGCAGCAAGCATTCCAAGCTTTGGGATGAACATCTATGTTATGTGCAACATGCTTACAACCATGCTAAACATTCGTCTACACAGGGATCTCCTTCTGAGACCTGTTTTGATTTTATACCAAGGTCTCCCTTGTATTTTGTCTTCGAAAAAGACATAGTAGTTGTTGGACACAGTGATGTGGATAAAGCAACCAAATTCATTGAACAAATCCAAGAAATTCACCAGGCAGTGCAGGAACAGCTGGAAAAGAGCCAAGCCAAGTACAAGGCAAGGCATAATAAGCATCGGGTGGAGCACAACTTCAAAGTTGGTGATCAAGTATGGTTGTATATCAACAAGGATAGAATGCAAGATGAAGGAAAGAAGCTGAAGCCAATAAGGTATGGGCCTTTTAAGGTACTTGAGAAAAATGGTGAGAAAGCTTTCCGCCTTGATCTGCCATCATACATGCACATCTATTTAGTGGTAAATGCAGAAAACTTAAGACTGTTTGAACCTTCATTAATTGAAGATCCCGAAGAGCAAAGTCAATTGCCTTCTATTGATGATCTGTTGCCTGAATATCTCAATGAGTTGCAGGAAGATACAGTTCTGAACAGGAAGGTGAGAACTACGCACAGAGGGGATGCTGAGTACCTGAGAATTGGACTCAAAGGTTCAAAGCCCAGCAGTGCAAAATAGACAGAGATTGGGCAAGTGAGGCAGTTGTATCCTCACTTGAGCGATGCTTGAAAACCAACTTTTGGTGGTCCAAAAGCCCTTTTCAGTGGGAAGGCGTGATCCAAATGGATCCAAGAACACTCTCTAGGTCTTCAAAAATCTCGTAAAATCATGCCAAAGATCAAAACCATCTCATGAGAAGAGCCCTTGGAATGGCGGGAAAACACTATCGGGAGGCAAAAACAAGAGAAAACCCGTGAAAAATTAGAGTATTGGAGGCGTGAACAATGAATGCACAGTAGTCGTCAGATCTGGACGATCAACGGTCCAAATATGATCGGCGAATCACAATCGGTGGTGGCAATCAGCGGATATCGGCGCAGCCTACATAACACTTGCAACAACGACCGGCGGAGTCAACTAGGACTGTCGATCAAGCGCGCAGATCGACAACCCATGTTGCATCGCAGGATCGCTATCGGAGATTACAAGAGCGCGTACAATGGCCCAAGGTTATCGCGATGTGCAATTGCAATCAATCGCATCGCGATATCACAATCGGGGCTACACAGAGGAGTGGGCATATACACATACACATCTACGATTCGATGAATTGGACCCGACGGTTATATAAATATTATTTCATAAGATTTGAGATCCACGGAAAAGGCATTTTTAATGTATTTTGCATATTTCGTTCATTAAACCTAAGCTGCACGAAAACGGATACTGATGCGGGGTTTGAAACGGATACGGCAAATTTTTAAAAATCTGGATACGATACCGCAGGAAACGGCACATAATATATCTATATATATATATATATATATATATTTCATATTTCAGAATCTATATTAGATATAAACTTTAAAGACTAAAAAGAGTAAATACATATTACATAACATCTAGATATTTATTTCATAAATAGCAAATACATATATAAATATTATTTCATAAGATTTGAGATCCCGCGGAAAAGGCATTTTTAATGTATTTTGCGTATTTCGTTCATTAAACCTAAGTTGCACGGAAACGGATACGGATGCTGGGTTTGAAACGGATACGGCAAATTTTTAAAAAATCTGGATATGATACGGCAGGAAACGGCACATAATATATATATATTATTATATATTATATATATATATATATATTCAGAATCCAGATTAGATATAAACTTTAAAGACTAAAAAGAGTAAATACATATTACATAATCAATTATCATCTATGATTCTATTTCTATGATGATAGAGTGAAATGAAAATCAGAGTGCTGTAAACTTATATGATATATGAATCATGATATAAATTATAATCATATATCGGACTTCAAAAAACTTAAAAAGACAAGATAAGCACACTATAATTACTTATCAGTCATCCCTCAAGGTTAGTCAAGCAAATTTTATGCCAAGAGCAAACTTCAAACTCAAAGCACTAATTAGATCAGCATGCTGAAATTTTATATCAGACCTTCTAGAGCTCATATGTCAATCAAAAATATGATGAGGTCAGCCCACGAGATTGCTCATAATTCGACACTAAATGTAAGGAAGAGAAGCAAATATATAGTTTGATGTTGAAGTTTAAACACATTGAAAGAGATGCCACTGTGAACAAGAAGCTAGACTGCTGTAGCCTACATCAGACCTCTGCAATTTTTGTATCAGACTACTAACAGTAAAGATTAGTCACCAAAACTTGTATAAAATGATAGCCAAATGCTTCACAATTATAAAATGAGTATTCACTGTTATGTGACTAATTTAGAGTATGTTTAGGGTTGTTACCATGGCTTCTTTTGATGATTAAGGTCTGTAATAAATTTGTGGCATAAGACCATGAACAAATGGGTGACAGTGGATGAGAAATAAGGCTATACAAGCAAGGGGGGATATCACTTCAAACAAAGCAGGAGATAACCAAACCGCTTTCTCTATGTTTTAAAGATACATATTATATCTCTATAGACTTTAAAATTTTAAATCAGTCCCTGTAGAAGTGGACACTCTACAGTCTTTGAAAAGTAGTAAAACTGTAAAACTTTAGGAGCATGGTCAGATGACAGAAGTATAGCAAAGGAGTGGAAAGAAAAGTGTTCGTAAGGCTTCCAATCTGGTTTCCAGGACAACCAAATAACTGCATGGAAAAGCATGGAAACTGAGTACTATATTCATCTGGGACAACATAGTTAGAAAGTAAAGTTTAAACAAATAATTGTTTACATGCACATTAATTTGATGACTTGAGTTGTCTTAAGCCCCTGTTTCAAGAAAATTCACCTAAACAATTACATCTTACAGACCATCAGGAAGAAAAGCTTGGAGTATTTCTCAACTCAAACTATGATACTTTTTATTTATTAGCCCCAAAGTACTGCATAATTCTATATAGCACATCAAGCTGATTATCACTGAATGAGAATTTATGACCATTCAAAGATTGGATGATCAAGGTACATCAATAATAAACTAAACACAAACAAAATGGCTAACTAATAAACACTAGCTAGCAAAAGAAAAGTATATACATGATTATAAAGATCTAAATTAACTAAATAATTTGACACATTATTCAAATCTAAATGCTTGACAAATTACGCGAGTCACACTAACACCATTGAGTTTTCAGATTAACTTACCGATAGCACATTCTTATCCAGCAGACAAAAAAAGAATTCAAAGTTAGTTAGCAATAGCATTATAGCGTACTCATTTTCCTATAGGCTCAACAATAGCATTATAGCACTGACCTTGCAGCATAGGGCATAGAAGCTGAAGAACAGTTCTGGAAATCTGTCTCGGCTCTCAAGTCTCAACTCGACTCTGGCAGCAAGTTAGCAACAGGTCCACTCGGCGGCGATGAAGATTCAAGAACAGTTGTCTCGGCGGCTTCCAATTGTAATGGCAGCAACAGTTCCACTCGGTGGCTCTTCCAGCAAATGGCAAATGGCGGCAAATGGCAAATGGCGGCAAATGGCAAACGGCAAATGAAATGACTTGTTTTAGCCTTTAGGTTTGCGTAAGTTTAAAGTTAAAAAAATCCCGGTTAGCTGTGATGTTCCCGGCGGGCAGATGCGGCCAATCCAGTAAAACATTATTTTTTCCAGACAAAACATATCACGAAATTGGCATACGTTTTAATTTTTTTTAAATACGTTTCAACATTACGCAAAACATTTTAATTTTTTTTAAACGGCAGGTATTTTTTTACAAAAACGCCAGTTGAAAAAAACCGGCCTGTATCCAGGGAAAAAAATGGAATAAAAACGTTTTTCCGGCGTTTCATACCCGGATCCATATCTGAAATGGGAAAACGTTGTTTTGGGGGCTAGGGTAGCCGTTTCTGGCAACTTAGCATTAAACGAAACACAAGGGGTGAAGCGTTGATGCAATAAGCCGAACCCGAAAGGGTTCCTTAAGGCTATTATATATTATTTCAGATCTGCCATGAGCCATTTCTTACATTATTTTCACGATTTTAACGTATTTTCAGGAGCAAGGCCGAAGCGACTTGCGATAGCAATAAGGACGGACCCAATAGAGGAATAGACCAGATTTAAGGACTTTTGAAGTACGAAATAAGCAGTGCTTTGGCAGAATTTCACAGTGTTGCAGTGTTTCTCTATGTAAAACAAAAAACGATCATTTTAGGCATTCCAAAGGATTTCAGAGGCCCAATGACCATTCCGTTACAGTACAGGTGGCCACCATCCTTAGAAGCGTTTAGCAATGATTGCTAACGCTTAGAAAGGGGTCTGAGCGGACAAAGGATGGGGAGACTGAAAGCCGAGAAGCTGAAACAAACAGGCAGCGCAGTGTTGGCTTTAAAGCCATAGCAAACAGAAGGTAGTAGGGCAGGTAGTGCCGAGACAGAGCTAAGATAGAGACAGAAAATGATTCAGGGAGTCTGTGTACTTAGAGAAAGCTTGAGAGGTTCAAGCAAACTCTTACTGTTATATCTGTTGTGTATTGAGTCTCAAATTGAGCTCATACTGTTGTAAAAACTCTGCTTGAAGACATAATAGAGAGGCCACCACTGAAGGCTGGACCAGGAGATGTAGCCCAGGAGTATTGGGTGAAATCCTTATTAAACTTGTTGTGTTTTTATGTGTTTGTCTATTATAGTCTTTTACTGTTTCATAGTCTATGTATTTCGCAATCTGATCGATCTATTGCATAAAATAACATAGGCAAATCCATGCACATGAGTCTGTAATACCTTATTAATTGTCTTAGCTCTCATTATCAAATCAGAACTCGTGACCTATGTACGCTCTGATACCACTTGTGGGGAATCACAATTGTCGTTAAACCAAAACCCGCAAGTG
Organism: Pinus taeda; assembly: GCA_000404065.3. Classification (NCBI taxonomy): domain Eukaryota; kingdom Viridiplantae; phylum Streptophyta; class Pinopsida; order Pinales; family Pinaceae; genus Pinus; species Pinus taeda. The sequence goes on from APFE031064979.1 coordinate 101,137, forward strand.
TTAGTCAACGATCGCATCGCCAAAGATAAGGATCCACGAGAGGCGGTTAGTCCATGTCTCGAAACACATGGGGAGCGTTGGTTTATCCAATGTCCAACACTCCTCCATCTGGAGGTATAGCTGCTATCAATGCAAACTCTTCCAACCAGGAAGTTAACTCATCTATCTCTGTCGAAGTTGCTCCCCCTTCTTGTCCTTCTTCTTGGGACATTGGGTGTTGTAGTGACCAAACTCACCAGACCTGAAGCATTTGATCTTTGACAGATCCTTCTTCTTCTTCTCTCCTCCCTTTGAGCCTTGTCCCTAACTGGGACCTTTCTTCGCCTTTCCTTTACCGACAAGGGCTACATTTTCCTCCTCCTCAACCTTCGCCCCTTTGCTACTACTGTCGGTAGTACCTTGGACAAAACTGAGACTTAGCTCTTCTTGCGTGAAATCATTCCATAGGCATTCCCAATCAGACATTTTGTCTCATCCAGTGATTCTTAAACGAACGTTGCCCATTCTCTGGTAAACCCATTTAGTGCTATTCGCACAAGTTCATTATCCTCTGGTTTCTCACCTATTGTTGCTAGCTCATCATGGAGGTCTTGAATTCTGGTGTGATAAGGAGTTACACCTTCACTCTTCAACATCTTTGTGGTCCCCAGTTTTCTCCTTGAGAACCATTTTCCGATTCTTAGATGGATCCCAGTATAACTTCATAACGACGTCCCACATGTCCTTTGTTGTTGCTTTCTCTGCAATGTGTGGAACAATATGATCTCAGACTCCATCCAAGACCATCCTCTTGGCTTTGGCCATGTCCCTCCTATACTTGTGGAATTGGATAGGTTATGCTAGTACAACTACAATTGCGATCACAAACTCTTTCAGGCCATGCAAATCCAACAGGAATAGCATCCTAGCCTTCCGGATACCAAAGTTTGAGGCTTCGTCAAGTCTATCCTAATCTCTAAGACTTGTTGCGGACATCTTTGCGAAAACTCAAAACTGGGAAATAAACGGGAATCTCCTGCCTTTCCTACTCGACCTTTTTCTCTGCTACTCGCACTCCCTTCTGGAATGCACAAATCTGCTACTATCTACGTCTGGATGTCCTCCTCTGGTCCTCACACTGCCTGATACCTCAACTCGACAACTTGCTCAACCTTCAAGAACTCCTTCGGAATCTGGCACACAATCTGCTGCTCTTGAAGCTCCCACTGGCTGACTGGAAAAACTGCTACAACCTAGTGCAACTTGAAATCATAGATCTCCTCCTGGAAACCCTCTGAGAAATTCTAGAAATTCCTCCTCTATGTGCTTTTCTCTTCCACCCAGCGTTGATCTGTTGTTGCAAACCAATTGAATGATCTGTTCACCGGAACCCTCTATCTGGCAAATCCACTGCCTATACATTCTGCTTCTGAGCCTGATCGAATTTTCCTCCAACCCAAATCTGCTAATCGAACCCTCTACCTCTACAATTCACACTCCCTGGTGGCCTGTGTAGATCTGAGAAATTCGTGCCCAAAACTCCATCTGAACCTACACAATTTCTCCTCCTTGCTACTGAGCCTCTGATCTAATCATCAATGCTCTGATACCTCTATGAAATTTCCTTGAATTGCAACAACTGGAATTTACTCTTCTAATTGGTTAGCAGTTTATTAATTTTCTGATCAAAATGTTTAAGGACTTCAAGGCTTTGATAGAAAATAAAATAGGGAAGAAAATTAAACTCTTCAGGTCTGACTAGAGTGGAGAGTACATTTCAAATGAATTCATAGATTTTTGCAAGATGGTATCGAGAAAGAGACTATTGTACCCCATAACTTCGAACAAAATGGAGTAGATGAGAGAAAGAACAGGTCTACTGTGGAAGTTGCCCGAGCCATGCTCCATGATCAAAAGATGCTAAAGTTCCTTTGGGGTGAAGAAACGAATACAATGGTATATGTTCAAAACAGGGTTCCTCATCAAGCATTGGACAACAAGCCTCCCGAAGAATTATTCACAAGTGTTAAGCCCAACATCGATCATCTCAGGATATTTGGTTGCCCCATATATTTCTATGTGCCGAAAGACAGCAGGAACAAGTTGGAAGCCACTGGAAGAAAAGGTAAGTTTGTTGGGTATTGTGAAGATTCCAAAGCATTTAGTGTAAGGCTTGCTTTTCCATTTCAATCAAATGTAAAGACTGTAAACACTGATATTCTATTTCAATCGAATGTAAAGATTGTAAAGATTGATATTAAGTTTTATATTTTAATCAGATTGACAGATTTCCTTTTTTCAAAATTCTATCAAATTAAATGCATCTATGTACCTAATTCTCTGCATACCTGGTTCTCCCATCTGGTGTTGATCACATTGCTCCAAGTTTTCTGAGTCCATTACCAAACCAACTTATTCCTCCCCGCCTATCTGGGATCAACCTCTGCGGTTCCCAGATCTAGAGGACTTCGAAATGGAAGCCCACTGGCCCCCGTGCCCAAAACTCCAAGAACAGCTCAAAATTTCCCAATTTACAGTTCCAAAATCGAGCCCCCAGCTCATCCCTCAAACAGACTGATTTTCTTTCCCCCCTCTACTTCTCCTTTCGATTATGTTTATATAGGGACGGTTTCTCACCTCCCAAGAAACCCCACCTCCCTTTCCTCCAATTAATCTTAAGATTTAACCTTATCCATTAAGATATTTTCACTTGAGTTGGTCATTATTCATTAAATGAGATTTTAACCTTATCATCTCAACCGACTTCGAGAATAGTATTTTCTTTTAAGTACCTTATCATGAATTGTCCAAAGATTTATGAAGTAAAGTAAATCTTGTCCATTGTAATAATATTATTATTATTTAAATAAATTCTATTTAATAAAATAAAAATATATATTTTATTGTTCTACTTAATAAATAAGGTATTAATTAATACTTTTAAAAACTAATTCATTTTCTTACATAGACGTTTATATAATTAAATTAGGATGTATACTAGTGCAATGCCTGCGATGCATGTGTATGTAGCTATCATACACACGTCTCATAAGCATGCTAATAATCAGTGACTCAAGTTGGGTCATTACATTTAGAATATATGTTCCTAGTCAAAGGAAGGTTGAAATTAGCAGGGACGTAACATTCAATGAAGATGTTGCACTTGGAAAAGCAACGGACCTTCCTTCGCCTCCTCCTCCTGAGAAGAAAAGTGATGACATGGATATTCTAGAAGGTCCTTCTATGCCGAAATTCGAGAGAGACATTATTGATGATCCCATGGAGCCAATGAACCCCTTGGATCCTCCTCCATGTGATCCCCCTGCCAGGAAAAGGCCACTTTGGCTTCGTGACACATTACAAGATGTTGAAAGATATGTTGCTGCCTGTTGATAGGTGGTTGTCATTAATGTCAATACAAGCAACACCAGGAGCTACCCCAATCTTCGTCGACAAATTTCACATGAAAAATTGTGGTTTCTTGCATCCAAATCAATCTAGTTGGTTTTTCCATGAATGATCTTTCCGATGGTATGTGGCTCCGCACACAATTCCTTGCAGTTTGAAAGTTATTCATATTTAAAGTTGGGGATCCCAGTTTCTGGGCTAAAACCCCAAGGGATGTGACATGGCATAATTTTATTGGTTGTAGGCATCATAAATCAAGTATGAAGGGTTCCTAATTATGTATTGTGAAAAGCTAAGGGTCCCTCATCATACCTTGTAAAATCAACCTCTTAGTTAACCTAATTCTCTCATTATAGAGCATGTAGATCCTTGTTTAGGGCTTCAGTTAACCCATTGGTGTAAACAGTGCGAAACACGCATATGGATTTCCAATGAATGAATTGAATTGATGAGCAAACTGAAGCTCAATAATAATACAGAGATATTTACAGTAATAGAAACATCAAGTTTCTATTAGGAAATAGAAACAATCAGTTTCATCTAAGAAACTGCTAAAAGGATAAAAATAGCAACATCTAATAAGAATGAGCATTAAACACTAAATAGTATTATTCTAATACCCTCCCTTAATGCTCAATCTATTTACAACACCAAGAGACCCTCTGAATTTTACAAACTTATCAGGACCAAGAGGCTTGGTGAAGATGTCTGCGGGCTGCTCTGTTGTGGGAACATATCGCAACTGAACGGATCCGTCTTCAACAAGCTGGCGAATGTAGTGGCAATGAGTTTCCACATGCTTTGTTCGCATGAAAGACTGGATTCTTGGCAAGTTTGAGCACTCCCTGATTATCACAAAACAAGGAAGTAGGACCTGTCTGTAAAACATGCATATCTGCAAGCATACGTCAAAGCCAAACTGCCTCACAGGATGCCTTAACTGCTCCCCGATACTCTGCTTCTGTTGAGGAGAGAGCCACTACCTACTGCTTTTTACTAGTCCAGGTGACAGCACCGGATCCTAGACTAAACACATACTCAGCTGTAAATTTACGGTCATCAACTGAACCAGTCCAGTCAGAATCTGTGTAACCACTAAGTATAGGATCGGAACTTCGAGTGTATAGGAGTCCATAATCAGAAGTGCCACGCACATATCGTAGCACACGCTTTGCTGTCATCCAATGATCAGCTTTAGGAGCTGACATGAAGCGGGAAATGTAGCTCATTGCAAAACTGATGTCAGGTCTGGTGGCAGTAAGGTAGATGAGACTACCCACTAATTGCCTGAATAAAGTTTCATCCACAAGGGGAGAGGATGACTGAGCTGAAAGTTTGAGCCCTGGTTCCATAGGAGTCGTGGCCGGTTTGAAATCCTGCATTCTGAACCTGTCCACAAGATTTTTGGCATACTTGGACTGAGAGAGAAAGATGTGGTTCTCAGTCTGCCAGACTTCAACCCCCAGACAATAATGAAGAAGTCCCAAGTCTGTCATATCAAAGGTTCTGCATAAGTCTTGTTTGATCCCATGGATCAAATGTGCAGAGCTGCCAGTAATGATAAGGTCATCCACATAGACAACCACAAACAAGATATTTCATCAACCAGTATGCTTGATATACAGGTTTGCATCAATTGGCTCCGCTGAAACCATTGATTGTCATTACT